>JAJMCZ010000074.1:43209-58754 GCA_030573245.1 Ascobotryozyma americana | reverse complement strand
AAAAAAAAAAATAAAAAATCAATAAAAAATAATAAAAAATAAATAAAAAAAAAAATCAATAAAAAATAATAAAAAATAAAAAATAGATAAAAATAGTACTTACACCAGTATTTGTATCCCTTTGAAATTTATATGAAGAGAGTAAAACCTGACCGTTTTCATTATAAGTTGGTTTTGATTCATCCGCAATAACATTTATAAGAAGTCTAAATGCCTTTATCCAAGTATCAGTAAAAATAGATTTATCCTTAGTATTTTGATAGTATTTATTTGAGAGATCCAAAAATGATGCTAAACTATCAATTTCGTATTTACATTCAAATACTATTTCGGGATTAACAAATGGGTATACATGGTCTCTGCTTAAGTCACTGTGTCTGTTTTTGTTAGATGTATGTATGTATGTATGTAATGTATGTAATGTATGTAATGTATGTAATGTATGTAATGTATGTAATGTATGTATGTATGTATATGTATATATATGTATATATGTAATGTATATATGTATATACATATATAAAACTCACCCCTCAAGACCACTTCCATGGGGTGGTTTAAAAGCATTACAATAAGGGTTAGCAATTATATACTTTGCTTGAGTATTGATAGCACCTTTGATTAAGTTTTTTAATCTTTTATCTTTTGAAATTAAAGACATATAAGCAGAGAGCTGGTTTGCAGAATCTCTTAGCCATTCAGCATTAATATCACCAGTTACCACAAAAGTTTGTGGTTCCTGAGTTTCTGATCCTTCTGAGTGCCAGGATATAGTAGTGTCTAAAGTATTTGGAAATGTATTTTCAAAAACACGAGCAAGATCTTTATTAACAATTTTTTTCTTCATATATTCAATTAATTCATCTACAACATCTGAAACAAATGTTCTACATTCTTTTGTTGGTCTTTGAAATCCTAATCTTAACGGTCCTTCACTGAATGGTTTATGTTTGGCTGTTGAATACATTTCGTAACTAGGACATTCTTTCCTTTTATAATCTTGTCTAATGAGTTGTGCATTGGCACTATAAATTAAAAAAATAGCAACAATAAACTGCCAACTATTCATTTTATTTATTTTAAGTGGTGTGTTTATGATTATTTTATTATTATTATTTTTTTTTTTTAAAAAAAAAAAAATTAATCTCTTTAAAGTTCAGGTTATATAATAAATTTGAAAATTAATTAATTTTTTATTAATAGCAGCACACTAGGTTTAAATTGTCTATATATTTGTGTGGTAACTATGGCAATTACCCATATTAAAACGAAATATCTACTTAAAGGAAGGAATTCAATAGTTTTCTGGTTTTTTTTAACTAAGTAGGGTGTTTTAAAAAATAATTAAGATAAAAATTATGTTTTTGTCAATAAAATATCAAATTGTTATAGAAACCACCTATGTTATTTATATAGGAAATAAAGTTATCAGTATGTCTAGTAGGCTATTGTTTTTATATAATGACTGTAAGGTCTGTTCTGTGAAATGGTAATATTATATACTTATTGTAGTGGTAAACGTAAATATTATATTGGCATATTATATTGGCATATTATATTGCTAATATACAAATTCTAATAATGACACTGTTTCTTTCAAACCTTAATATGGACCCTCGCAGTAAGCGCGAGTAACTATTTCGTATATAGAAAATAGAGTAAACTTAACATACACAATAAATAGATTCATCAATTTGTAAACTGTCATTATTGCTTGCTATACTATACATACTATACGATGGAAGTAATATTTGTATACATATATTTCATACTGTATAGTATCTGCTACACAGTACTCTACTTGAATTTATTGTCCACTTGCTTCATCATGTCCCACGATGCTCTATCATGACACCTGGTTCAACAAAGACTTTATGCATTATATATAAATACTCAGAGTTTGCAAATAATAAAAACCTGTGAAGTAAATTTCATGCCAAGTTCATGTAAAATAATTAATAATTATCTTAATCAACCCTGTTTTAGTAAAACCAACCAAATGGGATAATTATTAAGCAGATATTTTAATTAAATACAAAACTGTATATAATCGCGAAATATTTCTTTTTATTTTATACCAATTCGATAAAAACTACTATATATATTAAATAAAAGTAAGGGTTGCTGCTACGGAATAATACGGACTTTGTTAATAGTTAAAGAACTAATAAAGTTAAAATCTACTTCGATTTATACAAAATGCCAGAACAAGAACCCGGAAAAAAAGATAACGAAAATCCTGAGAAGTTGATCTGTGAGTCATCTCTTTACGCATTGATTTTTCTTTCCATCTACTAACAACATACAGTTTTGAATCAACCGGCGGAACAATATGATTCATCTAAATTAGATATTTCAGATTTAGTCCAAGATCCATTCGAACAATTTAAAAAATGGTTTGCTGAAGCAGAAAAAAAACCTATACCCGTACCTGAGGCAACAACGTTAAGTACAGCATCTTTGCCATCAGGAAAAATAACTTCACGAGTAGTTCTATTAAAAGAACTCGACACAAAGGGTTTTGTCATCTTTTCAAACTGGGAGTCATCAAAAAAATCCCAAGATATTAATTCCAATCCTCATGCTGCTCTTTCATTTTTTTGGAAGGAATTACAAAGACAAGTTCGTATTGAAGGTGTAACAGAATTTTTATCCGCAGAAGAATCAACAGAATATTTTAATACTAGAATTCGTTCTTCACAAATTGGTGCTTGGGCTTCTCCACAATCTCAACCACTTCAAGATAGAGACGAACTTGAGTCTTTTTACAAGGTGATTGATGATAAATTTAAAAATAATGAAACAATTCCTCGTCCTCCTTACTGGGGTGGTTTAAGGGTAATTCCTTACTATATAGAATTTTGGCAAGGGTGGGTTATGTATCTTTTTTCATTTTTTTTTTTTATTTTATTTCTATTATTATTATATACTAACTTATTAGTCGTCCAAGTAGATTACATGATAGATTTGCTTATACTAGAGAAAATGTAACTGATAAAGGTTGGGACCTTACACGTCTTGCGCCATGATTTTATTTTATTTTGTTTTATTTTATTTTGTTTTATTTTATTTTATTTTATTTTATTTTGTTTTATTTTATTTTGTTTTATTTTTTTGTAGCATTCATTATATACAAATAGATAATTTCAGTAGTGCCGTTTATTGTACCTTTAAAAAAAAAATTGACTCATAATTAAAATTAAACAAACCATGAAAGAGGACTAATCATATAATATATATACAAAAAACCGTAAATACATAATATGAATATAAAAATAAATAATATAAACAATAGTAATAACCAATATAAGACATCTTCCGCTTAATCCATTTAATCTATTCGTTAATTGCACTCCCTCATATTACCCATAACAAAATATCTAAACTTATGTCCTCTTTTAAAAAACAATATTTTAACCTATATCTTATAAGTCAATTATAATGCATTCTATAAGTAATCATCTCTTCGTAAAACACGTCACATAAAATTCTTCTAATTTAAATAAATATAAATAAATCCAAATAGAAAATAAATTAAAATCATAATTCTCAAAAAACAGATTGAGAATTGGAGTTATATCCAAAAATATTATCTACTAAAATATTCTGTTGTGGATTTATTTTACAAGTATAATAATATTTTATTAATTCATCAAGTCTATGAATTATGGTTTGTGGATATTCTTCTGCTTGCATTCGTTGCAATAAACTTGAAGCTCTTACGCAATCTCCTGATGAAACATATACACGAATCATTGATTCATATGTTGCCGCTGACCTCTCAAGTAAAAGCTGCTCTTCAAAATATTCATAAGCCTTCTTCACATTACTTATAATTCCATACCCACGAATCATACAATTACGCATTGCTGAATCCATATCAACTTTATCTGTTTTCATTATTTCTAAAACAGGTTGAAGATCTAAAACTTTACCATTCATACATAATACTCGAATTAATGATCTAAATGTTTGCTTATTACAGGATTTAGTATGTCGATGAACTTCCAAAAAAAACTTTATAGCATCAGAAAGTCTTCCAGAAGCACCATAAGAATCAATAATAGCAGAGTAATGATTATCATTTGGTTTTAATCCATTTTTATGCATATCTTCAAGCACTCCTTTAGCAGCATCAATATCATATGGCTTAACATATCCATGTGCTTTAATTAATAAGGCAAATGTATATGGCTCACCAGGTATCAAATAATTAACCATTTTATTATAATAGTAAAAAAACTTTTCCTTGTTTGGTTCAGTAAATACAAAATATTGTAATAAAATATTAAATAAATTAACTGGTATTTTGTTTCCATATACTTTTTCAACTTCAGAAAAGACTTTTTCTGCAGTGAAAATATCACCACATCTACAAGCACAGCTTGCCATCAAAATATATGTTACTGTATTTTTAACTATACCTAAATTTGCCATTTCATCTGTAATTGTAATCGCTTCACGAATTTTCCTCATCTTCGAAAGTTTCGTAAGTGTAGCATTATAAAGATATAGTGAAATCGCATTGCGAGATCTTGCCTCCATATGAAGTTGCATTACTCTAGTATAAGCATCTTTAGTATTTGGTTGATTTAATATTAATGCAGCATACGTTGAAGCAAGTGGCTGTACGCCAAATCCAAGTGCACTATCAAGACAATAATATGCAAAATCAATATCATCACGAGCTTTACCTTCTACTAAACCAAGATAAACATAACCCCACTGATCGCGAGGTACAACTTTTCGAGCATAATCTGCAAGAGTGTCAGCAAATTCATATCGACCACGTAATGTACAAACATATCTAAATAGGCCAAGAATAGTAGTACCTTCTAATTGAGTGTTGCTTTCAACATATTTATAAACTTTAGACATAATCTCCATTGGATTTGATTTTGTTCGTATCATAAACTTTATCTCCTCTGATGCCTTTTCATTTTCAAGATTTTTCATTTTACCTATTGAATTTTTAACATTAATGGAATTATTTATTCTTTTATTTTTGTTTGATACTATAGCTCCATTTCGTTGATTAGCAAGCTTATTTAAATATTGATTACTTGAAGGTAAATTCAACAGATCAGCAGAAATCATAAAGTTAGAGTAAGCCTTCTCAGTAATACCAACATGTGAAGAAATTAGATTTTTTAAAATATCTGCCAATAAAGAAGAGACAACATTTACAGGGGTTTCTCCAGCATAACTTGGGCGAGTAATAAATTGAATTATAGACATCATGAAATGTGAAAATTTATCTATAAAATCTCTATTACCTAATAAAAATTGAAATTTTAATTCTTTTTCCTGAGAATAAATTAAAAGCAAATTTTTAAATATAGCAAATTCTTGATCAGTAGGCTTTGGAGTAAGCTCAGTTGCTAAATTAGTTAAGGATAAAAGAATTGCAAGGCGTTCCTGGTTTAATAAGCCTTGTTTAGATAAATTCTCCTTAACACCAATCAAAGCTGCTCCATATGCTAGGTTAGAATCAAAAGATTTATTTGAATGTAAGTATAAAACTGGATGGGTTTTCAAATAATGAACCTGGGTGGGATCTTTAGTAATGATATAAGTTAGCACATGACGGAAAGAATGAGTTTCAAGTACAATCATGTTTGAATCACATTTATGTAGAATTTCTAAAACTTTAGGTAAATCATCGTTCTCAATTGCAAGTTTTAAATAGTCATATAAAGCATAGGAATGAGAAACGAAAATATCTGGAAACGAACTACTGTAGTTATATATTTCAGTAGCTAATGAATAGTTGTTAGACTGGCAAGTTGCAGATAAAAGTTTTATCAAACAATCTTTTGTAAGAGTAACAGATAATCCCGAGGAGTTGTTAAAATTTATACACCTCCATGCTTCTTCTAATTCCTCAACATGTATGTAGCCTTCAATAATAGCACTATAAACTAAAGTAAATTGTTCCTTCGAAAGAGTATTAGAGTCAATTATTTGAGTAAAAAAATCCAAGCCACCTTCAGGGTTTCCGGATTTAAAATAAGCAGAAATTACACTAGCATAAATAGCATCCTCTTTTAATTCTGATAAACATTTAGCATTGGATTTATAATCTTCAAGTATTTCTAAAGCGGCATCTAAATCACCAGAGGAACCAAAACGAGTAATTAAATTAACATAAGAATCCACATGTAATGGTAATTTATATTTTTCCATTTGTTGTAATATGAAAACGATTTCAGAGGATGGTAATTCTCTACAACTGAAATCTATTAATTGGGCATAAAGCGATTCTGAGAAGGATAATCCTTTTAGAGCGCCAATTTTAAAAATATCAAAAGCATTATCAATTAAAGAAGTGTCTTGCAAGCTATCAACAAGTGATGCAATTGAAATAATTAATTCATTACCATAACGAGCATCAAGGCCAGTAAAGTACTTTTTTATATATTTTCTATTAGCATCATGAGAATCAAGTAATATAGAAATGACAGAAGCATAAGAATGTGAATCAATTGTTAAACCTCGCTTCACCATATCATTATAAATTTCTATAGGTTCTAATAGAGAAAATGCTAGATCTTTTTTTTGTAAAAATCGAATGGAATCTAAAACATATCTGAAAGCAATATTTGTAAATACAACATCTGATTTTATCAGTTCTTTATAAGCAAAAAAGACGCCTTCATAGTTTTTGTTTTCATATAGTTTTTGAAGAATAGTCTCAGCATTTTGGTAAACTTCATTTGCAATTGTATTGTTATTCTCAAGTTCAATTGTATCGTTACTCTCAAGTCGTTTTTTAATAACAGCAGCAGAATCCAATGTCGAGGTGGTAACGGTTGGTGGTAACTTCGGAATCGATTCTTTTGAATTTGTGTTAGTTACAAGTGATGCAGGGTTATTATTATTAGTGTTGTGGTTGTTGTTGTTGCTTAGCTTATTAATATTTTGTAAAGAAAAGTCATTGTCTGTATTTTCAGATAAAGATGATTTGATTGAGGTTAAAGTGTGTAATGAACTAGATAGTGGTGAAGAAGATAAAGATGAATATGAACTTAAATCAGATTTTACAAGAACATTATTATCATCATCATTACTAGTTATTTCTTGTATTTTTTGAGAACCTATAGGGTTAGGTATGGGTTTAAAATTGGATTGGTTGTTAATTTTTTCAACTTTTATGTTTGAATATGCAGGGAAGTTTGAATTTAAAATTGAGAAGGGGATTGAAAAATCATTTAATTTGTAAAATGAAAGTTCTATAGGAAAATCACAAATATTTGCAGCGACAACTTTTGAATAAGATCTCAATTGGGTTAAAGAATTTTGATTATTTCTTTTTAAAAGTGTTGATTTTAAATTTGAATTTGATTGTATTAAAGTAGAGTTATTGGAATTAAAATTATTATTATTTGGTATTGAAGTGTAACTAATTTTTCTATTAGAAGGAGAAGTCGAAAGTGGAATATGTATGAGATTATATTTATTATAAGATGATTCCCTCCTCCAATCCGTTGAAGCTATACTATTTCTGCGATGTTTTTTAGGGGGTGAATGAGATGTTGTATTCCATGGTAAGGCGCTATCATCTTGAGTTGCGTGTGTAATGAAAAGATGCTGTTGGTTTGTAAACACAACGGGCTGGCAAATATTTTGGGGAATGTTTTGATTTTTAATACCATTTCTAACTCTGTTTTTGATTCCATTCCGAACAATATTTGCTTTTTTCGAGCTCCTGCTTTGTAAAGTATCCCTAGTAGTTGCACCATTTGCACCGGTTTTAGAGATAACTTGGCCTTCAATCCTCAGTAAATCGTCTTCCTCGTCCAGTTCATTCGAAGAATTCAAACTGGAAATAGTAGGCAAGTAGAGATTTCCTATAACAGAAGTGGGTGCAGGGTTTGCTCCGGAAAAACATTGACCCTTATTGTTTGAAGAATTGAAATTTTGTTTAAAATCTGAGGTTAAAAAGTAATTAGTAATAGATCTCTGTCGGTATCTCGCCGCCGAAGAGTCGAAAAAAGCCGGCGGATTCGACCCGGTGGACGTCGTATACGAGGTTGCAAAAAGCGATTTCGCGAGATAAGCCTGTCGAGAAAAATAGGCAATTGATTTCAGCATGTTGTGTAAGATTGCAGGGTAGATTATGTAATGCTATATTATAATGAATATTAGACAAGAATATATGTGATATTACGTAACATTGGATTATATAATAATCGCCTGATATTACATAACACGATTGCCCAGAAATACCTAGAAATACCCAGAAAATACCCAGTTAAGTAAATGCTATACCAGTGCCAAATTTACTTATAAAGGAAAAAATAAAAACACCAGTAAATCTACACGATTACGTAGTATGAGTACGTAATATGATTGAACCTGTACTCAAAAAACACTGTGGCGAAGTATGAGTATAAGAAATCCAGTTAGTGAGTAGGTAAGAAATATACCATAATAAAAAGTATTTTTATAGAAAGACAATCTATAATGTTCAATTGAACAGTACACTAATGTAATATTAATATAATATTAATATTAAATATTTATTGTAAATTGTAATTTCTTTGTAAATGAAAGTAAATCAATTGGGTTTTGGTCCAATATAGTCTTAATTTGTGTTTAAATGTTCCTAAAATTTTAGGCACCCCTGCAGAAAGATTAGCGATAGCCGAATCAGGGTAACCGCTAGCCGGATAACAACAGGGTAATCGGGGGAAGCCGGGCGCATACTATGTTTCACTATACAGTAAATAAACCCTGCAGGCTGCGCCTGCAGGGTTTATTTACAGTTACCATGGATACTAATATCATTATCCTGAAACCTTAATTGTATATTATCTAAGAATATAAATATATAAAATACTATAAAGTATTTAATATAATATAGTTAATATAGTATAATATAATTAATATAATAAAATACAATATGATATAACATCAAGACATTAGATACCGCTTGCATAAATGTAACTGAGAACGGACCATTATATAGTATTGCACGTCACCATAGTGATCCCCCTAAAACCCTTGACAGACCAGGAGATGACCTAGAATCGATTATTCATTAGTGTGTATAAATAAACGAGTAGAACGTAGAATTATGGATGTAAATTGTAGATGTAAATTATAAATATATAGTGTATAGCATAGGTCGTTCCCATATATTGTGTAAATGTCTGTTTCGTATTCTGCCCCAGGAAAAGCGTTTCTTTTTGGAGGCTATTTGGTACTGGATGAGAAATATCCAGCCTATGTAATTGCACTTTCAGCCAGAATCCATTCGATAGTTCGAAGCGATTCGAGCAAAAAAAGCGACTTTCCTTTAGTGACTGTAGAAAGCAGTCAATTTAAAGGTGCTCATTGGGAGTACAAGTTGGCCAGGAATCAAAATGGATTCATCCAAGCCACAGAAGTGTGAGACATGTTTGCTTTATTTCTTGTTTTGTTCTTATTGTGTTCGTGTCTAACCCATAACTCTCACAGTAACTCTCATAATAATCCCTTCCTTGCTGCTACTTTGTCCATATTTTTTTCATATGCCAACCCTAATCTACACGACTTTGAACCTACGAAAATATCAATTTTTTCACATAAAGCCTTTCACTCTAGTTCGATACATGCTGGGGATGCAAATGGAAAGGGTTCTATCTTCCCAGCTTATGCTGGCACTATATCCGAAACACCCAAGACTGGGTTGGGTTCATCAGCAGCCTTGGTGACTAGTATTGTTGCTTCTTTACTGGATTTCTATTCTGTTGGAAAAGATAATTTGGATAGAAAAAATACAATCATTCACAATCTAGCCCAGATTGCTCATTCAGCCGCTCAGGGTAAAATAGGATCAGGTTTTGATATTGCAACTGCAGTTTATGGATCTGTTACTTATAATAGATTCCCACCTAGTTTGATAGAAGATTTGACTTCATTAGATGTTGCAAATCAACCAGATTCATATGACACTTTATTGCGAAGTTTAGTTAACCAGTCATGGGATGCTATTTCTTGTTATAAAATTTCTCGTATTTCCCTTCCATTTGGAATTACTCTTATGCTTGGAGATGTAACTGGTGGTTCAGAAACTCCAAAACTGGTATCTAAGGTACTCAATTGGAGGAAAAATAATCCTGAAATTGGAAATCATCTTTGGGATGATACTAACAATAAGAATATTAGAGTAGTTAATATTTTAAAATCTTTAAATGATTTGTATATTGAAAATGGAAATTATTATCAAAAAATATTAAAGCAATTATCTGCCGTCTCCTTAGGAGATTTAAATAAAAGGGTTTCTACAGATTCTACATTAATTTATGAATTGGTTGATTTAATCAAGGAAATACGACAAAATTTAAGAAAAATGTCGATACAATCACATGTTCCAATCGAACCTCCATCCCAAACTTCAGTTATTGATTTCTACTCTTCTATTCCTGGTGTGATTGGCGGTGTAGTACCTGGTGCCGGAGGCTATGATGCAATATGTCTTCTTGTATTAAGGGATTCGGTTTCCAATGTATTGAATACTGAATATACTGATAAAGAGTACAACACTAAAGTCTCTTGGTTGCATGTCCATCAAGAATCACATGGTTTGATCAAGGAGGACATTAGTTTATATTCTGATTTTCTGTAATTTGAGTTTTTATTTAAATAGTTTTGTATATGAATCATTTGAAATCCCTATAGATAATCAATCATAGAGAGTAAAACAGGGTAATGTAAACCATTCTCACAGGAATACCTCGTAATACTGTATAATAGTACTTTGCGAAGAGCAATCTCACTCCATCAGCCAAACTGAAAACCGAACCAAAATGCCAGAATCCTTTGTAGACGAGCTTCATATAACGTCAGAAATTGGGTACTCGCCGCCTTGGAACCATGCTCATATTATTGGAATTGCTGGCTCTAGTGGAAGTGGGAAAACCAGTATAGCTTCCCAAGTAATTAAAGGATTGAAGGTGTGAAGTTTGTCAATATTGGTGTGTTTTTTTTATTTTTATTGTTATACTAACATTTATACTATTTACCGTTACAAGGTTCCTTGGACGATTTTACTATCTATGGATAACTTTTACAGAAATCTCACCGATGAGCAACGGGCATTGGCGTTCAAAGAGTGGGTTTATGTTTATTATATCAATTACTTTGTATTTAATTATACAGGAAATACTAATAACCAGAGAATATGACTTGGATTCGCCTGATGCTTTGGATTTTGATTTGTTGCTTAAATGTCTAAAAGACTTGAAAGAAGGGTAATGGTGTTTTCTTATTTTAACTATCAATTATTATTATTTGCTAACATTTATTCCCGTTTTTGCTTATCTGTATAAGGAAAAAAGTGGAAATCCCAAACTACTCCTTTGCTCAACACCAACGCATAAAGGATAAAACAACTACAATTCATGGTGCAAATGTGATAATACTAGAAGGAATATTTGCGCTTTATGATGAAAGAATTTTAAATTTACTAGATACCAAAGTATTTGTTGATACGGAGATTGATATTTGCATGGTTAGGAGGATTAAAAGAGATATATTATATCGAGACAGACAGGCGAAAGGTATTATTAAACAATGGTTTAAGTATGTCAGGCCTGCGTACGATAGCTATGTAAGACCAACAATGAGCAGTGCAGATATTATTCTTCCCAGAGGTTTAGAAAATACAGTTGCGACAGATCTTCTTATTAGACATATTCAAAAGAATTTACAAAAGAAGAGCGAAGAACATTTAAAAAGACTGATGCAACTTGAAAATGCCAATGCCAATGATAGAATAACAAATGTAGTTGATTCACTACCTACCAATGTAAAGTTATTACCACAAACTAGTCAAGTTGGTGTTATTCATACAATTTTATTAAATGCAAATACACTTCGTGAAGATTTCAGATTTTATTTTGAAAGAATGGCTTCCTTATTGTTATATTCAGCTTTAAATGAACTTGGAGAAGGAAGTTTAAACTATTACACACCACATTCAGTAACTACCCCATTGGGCGGGGAATATGATGGTTTAGGTGGTGCAGAATATGATGGTATATGTGCGGTATCTATACTTCAAGCAGGTGGATGTTTTGAATTATCATTACGGAAGACGATACCAGATATAAGGATTGGGAAAGTATTAATATTATCATCTGCACGTACTGGGGAGCCACATTTACATTATACAGCACTTCCGCAGAGTATTGATAAGATGAAGGCAGTTTTATTAATGGATTCACAAGTTGTCAGCGGAGCGGCAGCAATTATGGCAGTTCAAGTGCTTATTGATTATGGAGTATCAGAGGAACGTATTGTGTTTGTAACTTATATTGCGTCATGTCGTGGTATAAGAAGGTTATCTAATGCGTTTCCAAAGATTCGCATTATAGTTGGCAAGGTTGCAAAGATTTTAGACAGCTATGGTGGTTCTAGGTTTATTGATTCTAAATACTACGGAGCGTGATTGGAGCGGGAAATACATCCCTTACAATAAATACATATACTTTAACAAATTACTATTTATACTATTCTATCTACTTTGTCTTAATTAATTTTAATGGTCCATTGTGATGGAGATAATTATCAGCATATTGTTTTACATGAAAATCTGGGACATGAGGCTCCTGTATATAAAAATCCCAACCTTGGGAAATTGCAAATAAAGTTGCATCTTGTTTTGTTTGGAATTTAAGTTGAGTGCCCTGCATAGCATCTCCACTAGAAGCCCAACCGATCATATCGTTCTCCCATTTGTTTTCTTTATCTAGGATGTCCCAGTCAATGCGCCAGAGTTTTGATCCTATAGATAGTTAGTGTAAGTATTATATATACAAATTATATATAATACATAGCAACGCCGCCAGAATGATGTAATACAATGTAATACGATTCAATATACAAAACTATCGTATTTTTGTGTTGCCATGGTATTATGCAATAATCACAATATATTACATAATACTGCAATTCGTACATAATACTTATTATACTTTGCATAATCAAAAAAGTTCTATGCACTTACTCCAATGTCCACTTTGAGTAGCAGTGGGAGCCTCTTTAAAAATCCTTACAATCCTACTAGTTGAAAGATACTCTGGAGCTCCTGAGATAATTTCTGCTGGAGGAGTATTTGAAACTCTTACATCTCTTTCTTCAGGGAGTTTTATTGGAAGCTTATCACCGGTTGAAGCGAATCTAAGAAATTGTTTATTAATCAATTTTCCTTTTAAAAGTCTTGCCAGAGACATTTTTGGTAGTTGGTATATTTGAAATAGTTTAATAGTTTTTTATATTTGCGATAGTTTTATATATTATAAGGCAAGAATATTGTTATAATACTAGACTTTAAAGACAAATAATTGGTTGCCATGTAGGATAGAGTAGATCCCCATAACAACCTTCGTCACAGCAACACGGAGCAATTGGAAGAAAATTAACAACCCGGGTTCTTTTACTATGAGGAATTAGACATTATAGGGGGAAAAAAAAAAATAAAAAAAAGAAAAGAAGTTGATAATTAATAGATTATTTAAAAAGAATAAATAATTATTAGTATAGAAAAAATAAAATAAAAAAATCAAATAAAATATAGAACAATATTTAAAATGGCCACTCGTGTGTTCCGTCGTCAATTGTCTTCTCTTATTCCTCCAAAAGTTGCTTCTGCACAGGTGGGTACAATTTGCGGTGGTTTTATATTTTATTAGTATATTATATTTTGTATATAGTATAAAAATACATAGGAATAGAAAATAGATATATTTTTATTACTATATTATATTATATTTATTTTTATTACTATATTATATTATATTTATTTTTATTACTATATATCGTCTTTTATTTCATTCTTGTATATACAGTAATCAGTAGTCAGTAGAATGTTGTTTATTTATATGTAAATGTGTCTGTCTATATGTAGATATTTTTTTTTTTTAAATGCTTTTCAAATGCTTTTTATATGTAGTTGTTATTTTCATTTTTATTTTTATTTTTATTTTTTTTTTTTTTTTACTAATGCGTCTTTCCATGCTAACAACAGAACTTGGGAGCGGCTCCTAATTCTAAGCGTATGGAAAATGTAATTTCCTTCTATAAGGCTCTTCCTAGAGGAGAGGCCCCTGCTGTGAAGTCCAGTGGTCCCTGGGGGTGAGTGTATATTATATATAAAGTTATACATAATATTGGTGTATATTATGGTACTAACTAATGACAGATGGTATAAACGCAAATACTTTGAAGGCGAGAATGCTTCAATTGCCCCTCTGGTATGATTGATTTAGAATTAAATGTTTTATTCTATGCTAACAAATCAGTTTCATTTTATTGGTTGTGCCGTTGTTGTAAGTGTTATTTTTTTTTTTAGTTTTCTTATGTGTGCTAACAATTAGTTTGGTTATTTAAATCATTGTAAGTAGCGAATGCATTGTTTATTATTGTTTATATTGTTTATATTGTTTATTATTGTTATTATTGTTATTATTGTTATTATTGTTATTATTGTTTATTATTATTTATTATTGTTTATTATTGTTATTATTGTTATTATTGTTATTATTGTTATTATTGTTATTATTTTTATTATTTTTATTATTTTTATTATTGTTTATTATTGTTTTTTATTACTGTATTATATGATTTATTTATCATATTGTTTATTGTTTATTATTATTGTTGTATTATTTTATATTATTATTATATATTATTATTATTTATTATTATTATTTATTATTATTATTTATTATTTATTATTGTATTACTATTATTTATTATTATTATTTATTACTATTATTTATTACTATTATTTATCATTTTTATATATGATATTTTACATATTATATTTTATCACTAACCCACAGACAAACACATCTACGCTGAAGTCCACGGTGGTCATCATTGATGTTGAGTGGCGCTATAGATAACATGTGTTATATACTATGTATACTATTTATACAATTTAAACTATTTATACTATATAAACTATTTATACTACGATATACTATAATATAATATACATATAAACACAATAAATACTATAAATATAAGTAAATAAACATACATTAACATTCACGTAAACATTAAAACCTTATTATACATAAAGATTTTATCAAATCACCTTGGAAACTGCTTTGCATTAAGGAAAAACAAAATTTGTTTTAAATTTATACGAGATTACATAGTATTACTACACAATACAACGTAATATTTGCATTGTTATAGAATAGATTGAAAGATGATAAAAGCAGAGCGTACGTATGTTTGATATTTATGGTATAAATATTATTATTATATTATATGGTATTATTATATTATATAGTATTATTATATTATATAGTATTATATGGTATTATTATATGGTATTATATACTATTATTATAAATATTTTATAATGTTTATAGTGCTATTGCTTTTATTCCGTTGCTAGGGAGGTCCAACACTCATCGACTGTGATTATATAGAAAAGAAAAAAATAATAAAATAATAAAATAAAATAACATAATAAATAATAAATAATAATAATAAAATAAGAAATTACTACAAAAGTAAAACAAAAAAAAACAAAAAAAAAAAAA
>JAJMCZ010000074.1:10000-43109 GCA_030573245.1 Ascobotryozyma americana | reverse complement strand
AACAATAAACAATAACAATAAAATAACAACAATAAAATAACAACAATAAATAACAACAATAAATAACAACAATAAATTACAAATAAATAATTACAAAATAAATAATTACACAATTATAAATAATTATTATTTACTAACAAATTATTATTATCTCGACAGTTATTTTATTTTTTCCTTTTATTTTTTCCTTTTTTCCTTTTATTCTTTTCATTTCCACGCTCATAGAGCGTTTATGAAATGGAAGCAAATGTTTCGACTATAGATATCAGCACTACAAGTGGAAACTCTGCTAAAAGTTCTCTTCACGTTTCCACAGAAAAACCACCCGCTGGTGCTAAACCTTCGCTGGAAAACAAAGAAGCCAGTCAATCACAAAACGACGGTACAATTCCCAAGGGAAATGCAACAGATTCTCAAAAATCTTCAACCATCTCACATCCGATCCCGAAAAAATCCTTTAAACCTTTAGCTATTAACAGCATTTTCCGCTCTCAAGTTCAGGAATCTTCAACTACTCAATCTATAAAAAGAACTTCTCCCGGCGTTGATCGTCCCGGTTCAAATACAAATTTAACTTTATCGTCTATTTCTTCAATTAAAAAATCTCTTTCTCCAGGTCCTACTCTATATTCAAATGCAAAAAATCGTTCTTCCTTATCTAATTCGACTATTAAATCCCAGCAATCTTATCCAAGCTCCGTAATAGGCAGTACTGGTGGTTTGAGATTAGCTCCAATGCGGCGTGAAGAATCTGCAAGATCAAATTCCCCTTCAAATAATTCTTTATCTGGTTCCTCAAATCCAAACATACCCCAATCTGTTTGGAAAAAAAACACAACAGCAACAACAACAGCGACAACGACCCCAACTACTTCGATTTCAAATGAACTACCAACTTTAACAACTTCAAAATCTTCTACTTCTATTAAAGATTCCTCAACAGGATTAAACTCAATTAAAAAGGTTTCAAACACATCTAAAGTTTTAAATAACACTACTTCCACTACCACCATTACCAACACCACCACCACCACCACCACAAATCCAACTACTGCTCCATCTACAAATTCTTCCACTACTAGAAAAAATTCAAAAGAATTCTCTGAAGAAGAATTAAAAAAATTAGGTATACATCTCGCTTCAAGTATACACACTTCTTCTTCAGCTGATGATGATAAGCCAAATCATATAAATTGGGATGAAGATGAAGATGATAATAATTTGGATTTTGATACAAACTTTTCTATTCCTTTAGAAAATTCAAATTCAAATTCAAGTTCAAACACAAACACAAACACAAACGCAAACTCAAACACATCTTCAAAATCAAAAATAGATGATAAACAAATTACAAACCCACCTAAAAAACATCCAGTTCAAATGACTTTATCCTCATTTTCTTCTAAACAATCTGAAAAGGATTCAGAAAAGGATAAATCTTTGAAAGCAAACAAATCTCCCGTCTGGGCCTCTATACCTCGCCCAAATAATATTTCAAGTCCCATCGATATTGTTGAAGAAGAATTAAGAAAATCAAACCAAGCACAACATCACCACATGAATTCACGTTCAAATGACAATACAAATGCTTATAATTCTTTTAATATGAATAATAATTCCTTTCCTTTTCCATCTTCCTTTGCTTCCCGTCGTACTAGACCTGGTCCTCCTTTCCAAAAACATGATTACCGTCCACAACATGAATTTGATCGTTCATATCCTTTTACCTCAAGCAGAAATATGGAATTGTATAATGACAGAAGTGGCCAATTTGAAGCATCACAAGTAAATATCACTTCTCCAATTAATTCACCCTCGGTTTCATCAAATAGCACTTTTTCAAATCATCCACAAGCAAATCATAGTCGTGGCTATTCTTTTACTCAAGGTGAACAAAGGAATTATTCTTTTAACACTAATCCCGTTCCACATTCTATTGCAAATTCTAATGTATCTAGCAATACAGCATCCGCTTCAATAAATAAATCTACCGATTCTTCTTTGTTGTTGGGTACATCTGATTCTAATGAGTATGGGCAATCGATATTTAATGGTAATTCACAATTGCAGTCAGGTGCACCCCCTGATTCTAACCGTATTATCAATTCAAGCGCTACTGGCTTAGCGCGAAGAAGGTTTTCTTCTAACTCTTCTAGCTCTTCAAGGCCAGATTTTTTGCAAAAATCAAATAATAATACCAATTTTAATACCAGTTCTAGCGCTGCAAAAATACTTGCTGACCCTGCATTACCTGAAATCATACAACATCAAGAAAAGTTAATGCGCCAGGCAAAGGAAGAAGCCAAGAAACGGAAAGAAGCTGAATTGCAAGCTGAAAAGGAAGCTGAAGAAGCTCGTAAGAAACGACTACAGGAGATTGAAAAGAAATTGGAAGAAAGATATAAGAAATCTTTAAGTAATACTAATAACAACAATAACAATGGTTCTAATAATGCAACATCTACCAATTCTCCCCCGCAATCTTCTGCTCAGCCTATTACTAATGCTGGTAACAATAATAATAATATTGGTAATAATATTGGTAATAATATTGGTAATAATACTGATTCGAAAAATATATTAAATGTTGAAAAGGAATCTTCTGAAAATGATCTTTCATCTAAAAGCCATGCTTCAGATGATGAAGATTTAATCCACCAAATGACTGTAAAAAACGTGGAGACTTTAGTTACTGAGGGTTCTCATTCTAGAACAAATTCAAGAGAAACACCAAGATATCCCTATGAAAATAATAAACGTTCAAAACAATTTTGGAAACCTGTCCATTCTCCTTCTTTGGGTTCATCCTCTAATTGGGGTTCAAAATCTATGAATTTCAAGCACCCTGGGTCTGCAGCACCAGGGGTGCATAGTTTGTGGAGTAATTTTAATGACAATGGGTTTAAATCGTTTGATAATATTTCTAAGGGTTCCTTTTTTCCGGCATTACAAGATTCTGGTTCTGGAAGTGTAGCTTCAAAAGCTTCCAAATCATCTGGTTCGGAAACTACTAATACCGGTTCAGAATTTTCTTCAAGTTCTTCAATAAACTCTCATACTTATAGGGATCAAAATCCGCAACAGTCACATCATTCGCAAAGTCATTCTTTCCCTACCGTATTGCAGAATCAAAATAATTTTGAAAAGCGTAGATTACAAAGTTCATCTTCGAAATTTAGAGCTGATCATAGGGATATTTCTTCTTCTACATCAAATAATACAAATAATCGGTTTGGTGGATCAAAGTCAAGATTTGCAGAATCATGGCGAAAAATGTCTTCAGATTCAAATGGAAATCCTTCATTGAATGAAGATCAACATTCAAATAATAATTATGAGATACAGTCACAACAACAATCTGCTAATTCGCAATCACACTCCCATTCTCAGAATCACTATCAAAATAATACTAGCCCACATGCACAACACAATCAACTTAATCAATTGGATGCTTCGCCTAGGTCTAATCAAAGATTTGATATTTTATCAGGAAGGTCTTCTCAGTCACCATTGTCAGTTGATAAATTTTCTACACCAAATTCATCTACAGGGTTAAATACTCTTTCACCAATGATGAAAGGTAGTCAATCTTTGTCACAATCTCATACAATTTCTCGTACAGCTTCAAGATTTTTCCCATCACCTTCTTCATCGGCAGATCAATCTATGGAGTCTCATGTTAATATTACAAGTTTTGATTCCTCTAATAATTCTAACTCTCAACTTGATATGCTTGCAAGAGTTTCTAGTTCTCTTTCAGATACTAATTCAGTTCTTTTAAGTTCTTCAAATTTATTTGTTGATGAATTTGCTTCAACGGTACCTAAAGTAGTTTTACCTAGAATGATACCACAAACTACACCGTCAAATATTTCATCTTTACCTGGCTTCTCATCTCCATTATCTTCGCAAAAGCAAACACCGCATTATGGCCCAGGTGCTATTGGTACGTCACCAAATCGATTACTTGACAATAATTCTCGACGAACTTCTGGTAGTTCTAGTTTGAGATCACCTTCGTCAACAATGTCATTAGATTTTAATTTTAGACAAAAATCTAATACGAGTATTTCAAATAATTTTCAATCTATTCAGAATATTATTGCTCAAAGATTAAAAAAAGGTGCTGCGCAAAATACGCTTTCAAGTATTAATCAAAGGGAAATAAAAGTTAAAGAAAATGACATTTTTACGAATGAAAAACTTAATAATAATTTTATTAATAATACTAAGAATAATAACGATAGCAACAATAACAGCAATAATAACACTAACAATAATAATAAAGGTAATAATAGTAGCAATAAAATCGATGAAAATAAAAATTTAAGTTCAGGGGATATTCTTGAGTTGAAACTCAAAGAAATTAATTCTCTTGCAATTTCTAATGTTACTGAATTGCATTCATCTTTATGTTGGGATTTAGATTTATTTGAATGTGCATTTGGTTCTGTTCCTGATTTAAAATTTCCTGAAAAAATTTCGAATAAACATATAAAATCTAGACGTCCAGGTGATAATAGTTTAACTTATGCACTTCCTTCATCTCCTCTGCCAATTAATTTTGCCACGGTTAGCCCAATCCATACACCTTCATATTATGGAGTTCCAGATAAACCAGAAGATGAAGCATTATCTGGTCATTCTTATAAAATAAAATTCCCAAAGCAAAGTACATCTTTGTTTGTTCCTATAGAATATGATAAATCAAAACATTTATATCCTGCATCAAAACATGAACAAAAATCAAAGAAACTTTCTACTGGTTTTCTTTCAAGTCATAGGATTAATTCTAATTTAGGAGGCTCTATTAATCGCAGAGAAATGCACCGAATGCGTCATTAATATTAAAAGTGTTATTTGAGGAGTTATTTAAATGTCATTTGATAATTAAGTTGTAAATATTATAGACAACAATAAAAGTACAACTTTTTTTACAATAAATATAGTTTATAATAATTATTATTATAACTAAAATTTGTTTATATATAATATTTTTATTTATTGAAGAGAGAATAAATATCATATAGTATATGATTTTTATCAGGAGAAAAAAAAAAAAAAAAAAAAAAAAAAAAAGTTTTTCTAAAAGATAGAAAAAGACAAAAAAAAAAGAAAAAAAAAGAAAAAACATCCGAAAAAAAAAAAAAAATTTAAAGAATATGAATCTTATTTAAGATTTAATTCTCAATCTTGAATTTATAAGAAAATGGTTAACCATTTTTATTTAATTATTATTATTATTATTATTATTATTATTATTATTATTTATTTTACTTTTTATTTTTTAAATATTATTCAAGCTGAATAATGGATTTTGAATTTATATTTTATTCTCTTTAATTTTTAAAAGAATATTAAATGATTTTTCTAGATTTAAGCAAATGACATCAATATATTTTATAGTATGACAGTTTTTAATGATTTTTAGTTGATCTTTTTTTGATTTTTACGTTTTACAAGTTTTACAGGTTTTATTAAATTTATATATATTTATTAAAAATTTTTATATTATTTATATATTCGTAAAACCAAATATGTAATACTAACGACTAAGTTAAAGAAGGTAAAATGTTGACATCCGTATTCATTTTCCAAAACACCAAAAAAAAAAAACAACTAAACCTATGACGAATGCATGTTGATAATAATAATATTATTATTAATTGAAATATTATTGATTGAATTATTATTTAATTTGGTTTAGGTGCAGGGAAATTAAAATGAGAGTGAGGATGTTTGGGAATGCCACCAGGTTTAATATTAAGTTCATGTGTTCTTATTCCATTATTATTGTTATTGTTATTGTTATTGGTGTTGTTGTTGTTGTTTATAGGATCATTTTGTAGTTTAAATGCATTTGTTTCATTTGTTCCATTAGTATTATTGTTTGTACATGTTGGTTTATTTTCAGGATTCATGATTGATTGATTGTTATTTATTATTTTCTTTCTTACTCTTGATAGTTTTACTTTTGAAGGGTTTACCTTTAAATAAAATAAATGTATATAGGGTGTAGGTTTTAGGTAGATTAAATCTGCGATTTTGGAAGTATTTAAGCCATAAATGAATTTGGAGTTTAATGCGATTTATAAAACCATTATAGTTCTATTTATGGAATAGTTGCGATTGATGCATCTTATTTATTATTGTCTATTTATTATTTGTCTATTTAGGAGGTAGTAATATTATATTACATCTTATATTTACCCCCCTCAGGTCTTGTTCGTAAATAAACTCTATTGTATTTAAATACTTTATCATAGATAAAACAAAACACCAAATGCAAATCTATTTAGATAGATAGATAGATAGATATGCAAGCAAGCATGCATGTTTGCAGGTAGGTAGGTAGGTAGGTATACACTCAAATATTAACATTATTTACACATTTACTATATACATATTGGGATGAATTTCCAAGGTAACCGTGCAGGATTCCAAAAGATTCTGTTTGAAAAGTAAAGATTCTTACATGAATCCGTTGCAATCTTGCATTTTGAAAAACAAAAAAATATCCATAGTATTTTTTTCGAGGGTCATTTGAGGTTTATACAGGGTTTCAAATTAGATACTGCGTCGTTGAGTTTCCTTGCCATCCTTCGTATAGAAATCAAAATTTGGTGATTATTGATAACAAAATATCTTAAAAATAGAAAAAAAAATAAAAACCAAAAACCAAAACCAAAAACCAAAACCAAAAACCAAAAACCAAAAACCAAAAATAAACAAAAGAAAGAAGAATTTCTTAAATTATTCTTAATTTAAAATATAAAATATCTTATTTTGTTATTTATTAATTATTTTTATTATTATTTTATCATTATTTTTATTCTTATTTTTACTAATATTTCTTGTCTATTTAAATAAATTTTACAGTTGAGTGTATGTGATTAAAAGATATAAATAGTAACTAATTGCTTTTGGAAATATTTTGGCAATATAAATTATAGTAGTTTTAATAAAAAATATTTAACAGTAAATTGATAGTAAAAGTAATAATTTTTTTTTTTTTTTCAAAAAATAAAATACTCACAATGGGATATATTCACGCTGGAAAATCAGATAAAGTTAAAATAACAAAGCCCAAAGAAAAAAAAAAAAGTTTAGGTGGCGTCCAATCGAAAAATTTGGATCTCAAGAGTGTAAGCAGTATAATTAACAACAATAACAATAGTAGTAATAAAATCACTTTAAACAGCCTTCCATGTGAAGTTTTAATCGAAATTTTTATAGAATCAAGTAATGTAGAACTAATGTTTTTGAATAAACAATTTTATAACACATTGGATATTAAAAGAACAGAAAATATTTATTATAGGCATGCATTTAAATTTTGTTGTAATGAATTAGAAAATTCAATCAAAATCTATTCTTCAGTTTATAATAGTGCAGAGTATTCGCATTTGCGAGATTTAATCCCAAAAAACAACATTTTGGATTTACGTATTATATTTAAGCATATTTTAAAATCAAAATTAGACTGTTTTAATACTTCAAATGGAGATGAACATGTAAACGTAAATGAAATTGAAAATGTAAATGAACATGTAAACGTAAATGAAAACGAAAACGAAAACGCAATGTCAAGCAGAGAAAACGCAATTGCAAGCAGAACAAACGAGTATCAAAGTAACTATAAATATCAAAAATATAAAGGTTTTGAACTAGATCTTATACTAGGTAAATCTATTTCTATTATGTTAAAATATTTATTTTATTTTTTAGTTAATATTGAAAAATTCGCCAATTTGTATTCCGAAAAATTAACCGATTTTTCTTTAATTACCTTTCAAAAGTATGGGTTTAATATTAACTCATTTGATCAATTTGGACATTTAAAACCTCATTTTCCAAGACTTTGGAGACAAGTTGAATTACCAAAGTATTTTGCTTTTTTTAATAGAATAAAATATGGTAGATTCTTTTTGGAATCTTTTTCTTGGTTCAATGATTTAGATTCTTTATTGGCGGACTATATTTTAAGAAATCGATATTTGTTTACCAAGGATGACTGTACAGGTTTGGAACTTATAAAAATAATTAATGAAAAAGATAGTAACTTTTTCCATCCCCAATATGGAATGGGATTTTTAGATAAATATAGCGATTATTTTCGGAGGCTTATTTTAACTTATTGCTTTATTAAACTCGCTGAACTAAACGATAATTTTATTCTTTTTGCAATTTTAAAATTTTTAAGATATGGTGAAGCTTTATATTTTTTCTCGTATCCCGATAATAAAAATCTTGACCTTTTAATTTCTACAAAAGACCCTAATAGGAAACATAGAGCTGTTGATTTTAACATAGATCCCGAAATTTTAAAAGTTTTAAAAGATTTTGATAATAAACGAGATTTTGCCCCTCACAAATCTGTTGCTGCTTCGGTTTCAACAGGTGCTTATAATGTAGCTATTCTATTACTTTTGTATTATGATGGTGATTTTTTTTCTACTTCTGATAATATATGGAAGGAAATTAATAATATGGTAGCTAACAATGAATTATCTAATGAAGAAGCAGAAAAGGGTACTGCCTGGTTAAGAAAGGCTAAAATTCTACCAGATGATGCTGATCTATTTTTTAAATTTAGTTCTGAGGATGATAAGTATGATAAATAGTATAAATATATATGATTTAACAAAAAATAAACAAATAAACAATGAACAAATAAACATATAAACATCATTGTTGTTTCCCATTGAGTCTAAATGCCAATTCAGCTTTTTGCTTTCTCTTTTCTATAATTTCCTTTCTAATTTCATCCTCCTCTAGTTTCTTTTTAATCATTTTACCGGGGTTATAAGAGGAATTCATTCGTATTTTTGCACCAAATATCCAAAAGAATAATGGTACAGGGGATAATAAAGCAGCTAAACAACCTATTAAAGTACCCGCCCATTGAGTGCCTAAATTATGAAACATTATATTTCCAAACAAAGGAAAAGCGGCCCCAAATGAAGAACGTAAAATTGTATTTGCAGACATTGCCGATGCTGCAACAATAAGGTATGAATCAATTATATAATTTATAGATGGAAGAAATATACATAAAAGACCTGAGCCTGTAAATATTCCAGAAAATGTAGGTGCAAGCCAATGTACAGAATTTGGGTATGCACCAGTCCAACATAGCCAGAATATTCCAGCAGGGAAAAGGAAAGCACCAGCAAACATAGGTAAAAGCCTTAATTCAGGTATTGGTACATTATCATTTAATTTCATACCTCTTTGGTAATCTCTTTCAAAGCAACAAACAATTATAACACCAATTATTTCACCAATCACTAAACCTATATAAGGCAATGAATCAACACCTGCTGACCAACCATAACCACCGGGACCAAAAATTATAGGATATGCTTCGATAAATAAATATAAAATACCATAAACAAATGAATTATATAATGAAATTAATAGTAATAATGGTTCAGTTAAAATCATTTTACATGGACGGGCAAAATTATGTTCAACTAAAGTTTTAAAATCTAAAGAAGCAGTTTCAATTGGAGCATGAATTGCCCAATTACCAGTTAAATCTCTTAAATTTTTTGCTTTATTTTTAAGAATAATTGCAGCGTATGTTTCATTGAAAAATAATAAATTGAGTGTAAAAGTTAAAGATGAAAAAATTGCTGCAATATAAAAACACCAACGCCATCCAAGAAAGGACTTTGCAATAAAACCACCAACACTTGGAGCCCACATTGGACCCATAAAGACACATAAAGAAAACAATGCTATTGAATATCCACGACTTTTTGTTGGAAACATATCAGAAAATGCAGCAGATACAACAGCTAATAAACAACAACCAAAAGCACCAGCAAAAAATCTTGTTAAACAGAGAGTTTGAAAATCTTTTGCAGTTGCAGCACCAAATTGGAAACAAACAAAACCCAATTGTGAAATAATAAAAGGGAGTCTCCTTCCATAAATTTCTGAAACTGGACCCCAAACTGAGGGACCAGCAGCGAATCCAAAAATATATAAAGAGATGTTAAAAGTCGCAACAACTTCACCAACATGAAACTCTTTCATTATATAAGGAATAGCAGCACCACCAACAGAAGAAGAAAAAGCTACACAAAAAGTTGTTATAGACATTACTAAGGAATTAACAACTTTTTTATGAAATTTCCAATTAAACGGATGCAATGGATCATCCTCTGAATAAAAATCAACTTGATAGCACTCCATATCATCGATAAACGAGGGATAATCTTTATCTTTGCCAAAAGGTGGTAATACAATATTTGATACATTTTTAGATAAAGTTGGAGCTATTTCTGGGATAAACGAATCTATTCTTGTTACACGTGTACCCAAATCATGCATTGCTTCATTATAAAGCGGATCGTCAGCTGTATCGGTTAAATTTGGATTATGGTTTTCATTTTGTATATTAGATTCTATATCTGTATTTCTTCGGTTTCTATAGGTTGAGTTTGTACTTGAATTTGAACTTGAAACTGAAACTGAACTTGAGTCCGAATTTAAAATTCCAGAGGCTTCAATTCTATTTCTGGATGTATTTTTCACATTTTTCAACCTAAAATCTTTTTTAAAATTATTTACACGATTTTGATTATCATTTAAAGCGGTTTCTTTTGTGTTTTCAAAAGAAATTTCTTGAGGCAATTCATCATTGTTTACAGATTTGTTCAAATTTTTTTTTGCATTACTTTGCGAATTATTTGCGAGCATTTTCACACACAGTTTTATATATAATTGCAATATTTACATATAATTTCAATATTTACATATAAATGGGTATATATTTTCACATATAAATGGGTATATATTTTTACATATAATTGCAGTATTTACATATAATTGCAATATTTGCATATAATTGCAATATTTACATATAATTTGGGTATATTTATATATAATTTGTATATTTTCAATGCTTTTCTTCTGATGGAATATAATTTTTACCAAGTTGATTTAAAAAATTTGAAAAATTAGTCATATATAATTGATTATTTGTAATATATATACAAATATTATTAACAAACTCAATAATATTAGTAAGAATTGGGAATATATTAGTCAAATTGGGACTTTTAACCTCTGTTTTTTCATTTGCTGTTTTTCATTTGCTGCTGTAAATATTAATAAGTCTTAGTAAAAGCAGTAAAGATAAATATGCTCGATAATGCAACAACGGTGAACTGTTATTTTTGTTGTTTATATTTGTTTGTGTTTTCGCCTTGTATAAATCACTATGTACTTAAATAGACTTTAAATAATAGTTTTAAATATTAAATAATTTTTGTAATTAATTTTTGTAAATAAACTGCTTTATTATTTATTTTTTAATAAAATTATGTATTAACATCCAATTACATTATTCATCACATCATATAAATAAACACTAAACTAATAAACATATTTAAAAAAAACTGCTCGATCATTCTTTCTTGCTTCTATAGCTCGCTCCTCTGGAGTTAAATATCTCATATTTTTTTCCTTTTTCTTATTTTCATATTTATACGAAAAAGCAGTAATAACAGCGAAAACAGCAGCTAATACCGACATTGCAATGTTGACTCCATGTCCTCGATAATACCTCGGTGCATCTTGTGTTTGGTAAATAAAAGAACCAATTATACCACCGATATTACCAACAGATATTTGTAAAGCCATACCAACACCACGTTTTATGTGACCACCAATATTTGTACCATTCCAAGCAACACAAAGAGGAATCAGAGGATAAATACCAGCGGCAGCGAAACAAACAGCAACATATTGCGCAGCAGTTTTTGTTGTTGCAATTAAAATAGCATAACCAATTACTGCTAAAAAGCAATGAAGAACAATAAATATTGCAGTTTTACCAGTACGTGTTGATAGAAATCCAGTAAATATTGTAAAGCAAGCTGCAATTGCATATGGTGGAACAGACATTAACTGTGATCTTGTATTTGTATAACCCATATTTTTAATAATAGATGGTAAAAACATTGCATATGAATATAAAGGAGTTAAAATTGCTAAATAAATAACCATGTGGAAATAAATTTTATAATCTAAAAATGCATCCCAAACAAATTTCCATTCAAAATGTTCAGGCATTTCATCATTATCATCAGACAAACGATCTTGTAAAATTGTTCTTTCATGTGGTTTTAAAAATCTTGCGGTTGAAGGATGATCATAGATAAAGAAATAAGCAAATACAGCAATAACAACAGTTGCAGCGCCTTCAACAATAAAGATCCAAGCCCAACCAGGTTTACCACCCAAGCCATCCATTTCGACAATTGCCCTTGCAAGCAAACCACCAAAAGCACCAGCTAGAGCAGCGGCAGCGAAGAAAATGGACATACGTACAGCAATTTCTTTTCTTTTATACCACAAAGTGATATAATAATTGACACCTGGGAACAAACCAGCTTCGGTTGCACCTAAGATTAATCTACAAGCAATCAAGCCACCATAGTTATGTGTAAAACCCATAAAACATAAAGTTAAGCCCCAGCTTACCATAATAATTGCAATCCAAGCAGATGGTCTCCATAATTTGAGAATAAGATTTGATGGCACTTCAAATATTATATATGTTATATAAAACACAGCAAGACAAACATTGTATTGTAAACCATGCAAACCAGTGTCTTTTTCAAGTCCGTCTAGTCTGGCATTGCCGATGTTTGCTCTATCTAAAAACGAAATTAAATATAAAAAAGAAACGACTGGTAAAATATTCCAATCTAATTTTCTGATTAGTTTTTTAATATTCGGCTGGTTTCCTTCTTGGTCAGTATTTCTGCTTTCTTTACTGGTTGATACAGTTAAAGTTTCGTTGGGAAGTTTTTGTTCTGGAGCCACCTCGATAAATTCCGAAGATGCTTTTTCCATGTTTATGAGTTGTTTACAAGTTGTTTACAAGTATATTTCAATATTATTTATACTTATTAATGTTTATTTATTAATGTTATATTTATTTAAAGTCTACTATTCTACACGGGATGAGCCTTTTATATTGGAATCCAATCTCCAATATTATCTCCAACTAAGATCTCCAATTCTTTATTACCGAAAGGTATTTCCGCTTATAAGGCAAGCAGATAAATTACACTAAACTAGAAAGAAGAAGATAATATGATAAACTACGGTAATTTAAAAAAAATTAATGCATTAAAAATGCATTAAAAATGCACTATTAATTATTTACTGTATAATAATAATAATAATAATAATAATTAATTAATTAATTAATTAATTCATTAATTAATTCATTAATTAAGTTTTTCTTAATTTCTGCTAATTTAATTTCTCTTTCTTGGCTTTCCCGCATTTTTTCGCGACTTTTTATATTGGCTACCCCATGTTTAATTACGTAAGATCTGCGGGTAATTATATTTATTATATTATATTGATTATATTTATTATATTATACTATACTATACTATACTATACTATATTATATTATACTATACTATACTATACTATATTATATTATACTATTACATTATAATATAATATATAAGCTATACTATAATTAATATAATATACTATAATTAATATAATATAATAGTATCTCTATACTATACTATACTAAATAATATAGTATACAGCACATTTCTCCGCTGACTAAGAGTGAGGGGCTGAATACTATGTGGAGAAACACGTAAATGCCAATACCACCACCATGGCAACTGCTAAGACACTATAAGCAATGCCATTTTATAGTACAGCATACAAAATACTCTTATAAACAATACACTATATTATGTTGAATATTTATTGAATATACATTGAATATACATTGAATATACATTGAATACATTGAATATACATTGAATACATTGAATATACATTGGATACATTGAATATATTCGTGGGAAACCCCGCACTCTCATAGTAAACTAACAGGTTTAGTAAAATCGTATTACGCACAATTACATACAATAACCTATATCTAATTACATCGTATTAATAACTACAAACACATCTGCAATACACTATAACCGAAATCCTTGTACCGTGTATTTTATAATTTCACATCTGTTAGATCAGAATCCCCATCTTCTCCAATTATCGACTCCACTTCTTTATTGGATATATTTTCCTCTTTAGGCAATTTATTCGATACTTCGTTAGATATCTCTTCCTTTTCATTGTTATTATTTTTATTGTTTTTATTTTTATTTTTATTTTTATTTTTCTTATTTTTATTTTTACTTTTATTTTCTATTTCTGTGTCCTTTTCTGTGTCTTTTTCTGCGTCTTTTTCTGCGTCTGTTTCTGTGTCTATTTCTGTGTCTATTTCTGTGTCCTTTTTATCACTTGTAGACTCCCCAGTAGATCCACTAAGATCCGTAGGCTCCGTAGACTCCGTAGTAGCATTTGTAATATCTGTATCATCCTGAGACAAAATCAAAGATGCTGGTCTAACCCTCAAAGAAGATTCAATAGACGAAGAAGAAAGAACCCTCGAAGGTTTCATTTCTGATTCTTTTGGTGGTTCAGATGAATCTGTAGCAGCTAAAATCCTTTGTGCATCGTCTGATGGAGTAGCAATACGTCTGGTATGCACTTCTCTAATCGAATTAATATCAACCATATGTTTATTAATTTTTTCTTCATTTGAATCGTTTTGCTCTCTTTGCGGTGTATTAGTTTGCACAGATGGGAGAGGTGGCGGTGTTGCACTTAAATAATAAGCACGCACACCAACAATTCTACGTTCATATTCACAAGCCTTAAGCCATTCAGGACGAACCACAGGAATATTCATTTCTACTGCTTTCTCCCATTGATCACCTTTACCTTCAGTACATACAAAATGTGTAGTATCTAATTTAACTGAATCTTGTATATTTTTAGCTCCAATTCTTTTAATAATTTTCTCAATTTCATCTCTTTCAGATTTCGATGATAAAATACCAATGCAAACTGTAATTCCAGAAAGATCGGTCATTTTATGTGTGTGCCCGTTAATTCTTTCGCTACTATATTCACCTGCACTTGTTGTCATATTTAAATGAAATGTATACAATGTGTCAACACTTAATCCTGAAATTTTCGTTGAATGTGTTGTTAATGGTGATGGAATATCACCAAGTCTTTGTCCATTACGATATAAGGTTAATGTATATAATTCTGCTGTTGCAAGTTCTAATGGTTCCCATTCAAGCACAATAGATGTTTGTGTTGCATTTTTAATATGTAAAACTGGTGAGCTTGGTGATCTTTTACCGTAAAGCTCATATATTTCTTCTTCAATTTTATTAAATTTCTCTTTTTCTTTATTTTCACTAATAATATCGCAATCACATGAAATTCGTACAACTGACCCTGCTTTTGCTCCTTTTGGTAGTAAAAGTGAAGGGAATTCAATTAAATGATGATCTTCTGTTAAAAGTAATGCAAGTGAAGCATCAAGTTTTCCTACTGTTACGGTAACTGCAACCATTGTTTAAAAAAAATATGTATTTTATGTATTTTATGTATTTTATGTATTTTATGTATTTTTATAACTTTTCTAATCCTTTATCTAAGGTTTTTTTTTATTTAATTTTAAAGTTTTTAAGTCGATAGTTTTTTTTAAAAAAAGAATAGCAACAGTTGTTATAACTACAAAATAATAGGTAATACACTTCCGGGTAAACCATCATATGTAATACACAGGTATATATTAATTTTGTCATAGCAACAAGATGTATTTTTTTTTTACTATATTCACTTATTTGAAAAAACTAGATTGATTTAAACTATGTATAAATATTGTATTATTTAGTTTTTTTAGTATTTTAGTAATTTTATTCTTTTGTAGTTATATGTATTCATAAATATTTATATTGCATTTGTATGTAATGTTTGTATGTATGTAAGTGGTGAAATATGGACCTCAAAATTCAGAAGAATCTGCGGTGAGTAATTCACTGTTAATCTAGTTTGTTCAAAATAGGTGCAAGAAGTAATTAAAAAAATATTATTTATAAATGAATAAATAAATACTATCTTCAGGCACCAGAGTGTGACAAACAGCTAATTTTATATTTATGTAAATTTTTAAAACCGTCATTTTTAAACTAATAAAATCATATTTATACATCCAATTACTTAATTTATATATTGAAAGTGTATTTACTCCTCAGGAACTAAACGTTAGTATATAGTATAAAGTACCATATAATAAATATAATAAATATAAGTAAATATATGTTGTAAATATATATATATACATACATATTTACATATATGTAAACACATATGTAAATATATATGTAAACACACATATATAAACACAGTTAAAACTCACCTTCTAATTCACCCTCATTAATAGCATCAATTATATCATGTGGATTTTTACCATCAACTCTGCATCCAACAGATTGAGCAGTACCAAGAATCTCCTTCACAACACCAGCAAGAGATTTTGCAAAACTTTTCGATCGCATTTGACGAGCAATTTCAATAATTTCATCAAAAGGAATATTTCCGCTGTGCTTGACATTCTTTTCTTTCTTACGATCACGTGGTGGTTCTTTAAGTGCTGTGATTACAAGAGACGATGCTGATGGAACAACTGAAACTTTAGCTTGACGATTTTGAATTGTAAGCTGAACTGTAACTTTAATTCCTTTATATTTTTGTGTTGCTTTAGCAATATCTTCACCAACTTTCTTTGGTGATAATCCAAGTGGACCAATCTTTGGTGCAAGAGATGCTGATGAACCAACTTCACCACCAGTGGCTCTCATGTAGATAATTTTAATCTCATTGGGATCAAACTAAAATGTTAGTTACTAACAATAATAATAAATAAATATAAATATTAACTTACTTTTGGTGGCATTGCGTTCTATATTTTATGGAGATAATATTAAAATAAATTCTTATTTATTATACAAACCTCTTTTCTTTATTAAGTAATTGTATATCAAATTTTAACTTTGTAGATATTCAATTGAATAATAAGTAGTTTGAGTTGCGTCGCTTTTTTTCTGTGACTGTTAATAGTCACGTGACGTGCGAATTATATTTACATAGTAATACCAAAATTTAAAAAAAAAATACGTATTACTATGTAATAATTATAACTCACTAAAAGACTATAGACTATAATATATTAAAAAAAAACTTTACTGTATCAGAAGGTTATATGTAAGAATATTAGAAGAATATTATATAGAAGATGAATTCAATTCATGTAAGAATATAAGAAATATGACAGTAAAAATATGTAAAACTATACTTTCTTAAATTCAACCTTATTTTTAGTATATATTTCCAAACATGTATTAGAAAATGTACCTGAAAGTAATTCAATTTTTAATATATAAGTACCAGCAAAAAGTTCAGTAGAAGGAATTATTGCTAAAGCCTTATTGTATTTATCGTCATTTAAAGAAGAAGCGATTCTTCGCCAATAGCATTTTTTCTTATCATTAGTTTTGTAAAATTTTTCATATAGTTTCATACCATATTGTGAATCAGGAGTTTTAGTAATGTTCGAAATAGGATCATGAAATGCTATCCCATATAAATATATACTTAAATTAGTTTGTTTATTTAATTTAAATATAAAAGTTTTTTTAGATGTTCCTGCTAATGTTTGTGAAAATTTATACATACAAGCCCCCCTTGAAGGAATTAACTTTATAGAATCTAAAATTTTTTTAAATTTTGAATGAACGGTTATTTTATATTTATACTCTTCGCCATAGATTATCGTAGATGGTATAAGTTTTAGGTAATAGCCAGTAAATGTTGAAAGTGATGTTGCCTGTATATGTGGTAAAGTGATTCTCATACGAGCAGTTTTCTTTGAAAATGCTCCCGAAGATGAAAGAATATCACGTGCTTTAGGCGGATAAAGTAGTAAATTAGAAACATCATTTTCATCTGACCAAAGTGCTTCTATTCGAACAAGAGGAAATTCATTTGATTTGTCAGTTGATATCGCTTCTAAAGTAACATCTATTGGTAAATGTGCATATTCTCTAGGTATTTGAACTTTATATTGCGGATTAAATGGATATGTAGCAAGTGCAGTATGACCTCCACCAGAAGATTTATTCCATTCACCATTTATAGTTATAGAATTATCTAAAGATATTTTAGAGAATGAAATTTTATAAGAATTTGAATATGCAAATAAAGAAAATGATGCTGATTTAGCATTATCGAGGTCAGAATTATATCCAGAAGCACAATTCAAGTTGACTAACATGGGGGAAACTAATATAGACTTGAGACTAGCAATTTTATCTTTACGCAAAATTACATCTGTGTGGTATGCATTTGTTAGTAATGATTCAGTTAAAAGGTTATCGGCATATTCGTCACAATCGAGCAATGGCCTTATAATATGACTAAGAGATGGATTGTAAATTTTTAATGCAATTCTTTGAATGTCTTTTCCAGATGGGTTTAAAGGTAAATTTGAAAATGGATCAAAGCAAGGGTAATGTCGTATTAAGAAAACAATTATTTCATTTTCGTCATTTTCGTCATTTTCATTATTTTCATTATTTTCATCAATCGGACAAATAGAAAGATTGAATTGTGGAGTTCCTGTTATATAATTTATAGGAGCTTCAAAATGTATTGTTGAATTATATTTATATTTAACAGGATTTGTAGAAATATAAATAGAATCAAAAGATGATTGTATACTATCAAAAGAAGCCCATTGAACACGAGATCTTAAATACCATGGATTTTTTATTAATAAAGAATTGCTTGATAAATCTACATCTAAAACGACATAGTCATGATTTGGAGAGATTTGTATTTTTTCATCATTAGCAAAAGTGAGTACAATTGAATTTGATTTACCAGAACCTAAACCAACTATGGAATATTTCGAAGAAATAGCTTTAACTACAAGATTCCATAAATATTTCAAAGATTCTGAACTTGAATTTAAATTTAATTCATTATCATTCAAAAATTTAATCGACTGTGATGATTTCAATGAAATATGTCTAGGAATATAACCTACAAGGGTATGAGCATCCATTGCAAACGATGATCCGGGGAAAGAGTAATTACCAAAACCAAGTAATTTGGTATAAGCTTTTTCCAGTAAAGTAAAATAATTTGATGAAAGTTTTATATTACCCAAGTTACAATTTCGGTTACGATTGGAAATTAAATGTGAATCAACTGAAATAAATGCTGCAAGACCAACAAGAGAATTTGCCTTTATCTTTTTACCATCAATAATATAAGGTAAATGGTCATCTATTGGACATATTCTCCAAGTACCATTAATAAAAAAACGCACAATTATTAAACCAGGATAAGAAGGGTGTGTGGTTAAAGAATTAACCAAAATATCTTTTACTAAATTTATAGAATCTTTATTAGCGAATAAAGAATTTAGTGCACAAATAAAAGAACAATTACCAACTTTTGGATGCTGAACAAAATCGATATAATTCAAACAATCAACCAAGCTTTTTTCATTGTCGTTACCATTATCAGTGTTAAATAAAGGATAATATTTACATCGTAACCAAGTGGGACTAGCATGTTTTTGTTTCATTACAAAGCAAAATTCGAATTTGTCTTTATAAACTTCTTTTGTATTATTATTATCGATATTATCAATGTTATTAAATTTACAATTTTCACTTTCGCTAAGGGGTCCTAAAACTGTATTTGTAGTTTGTGGATCTATTGGTACAAGAATTAAATTACGGTTAATGTGATTTACAGGACTTAATAAATGACTACATCTCCATAAAATAGACTGTTGACAAGTTAAAATCGGTTTATCTTTTTTAAGTCTTTCAAGTAATTGTAAACAAATAATAGCACTTTTTCTTGCTGAATTTAATATATTTTTTTTTTTGGTTTTTTCTGCAATTTTTAGTAATTCTTCTGCTGCTTGAGAGCAGTCAGCCATAGATTCTTTATAAGCATTAAAAGATGCAGAAAAATACATTTTTTGTAGTAAATTTAAATCCATTTTGTTTATTGTGTAGTTAATTTTACTCGACTATATAATTTGTATTACAGAAATATGTAAACTAAACTATCTAAATGGAATACAGTATACGTTGATAAATATATGAAATAGATTACGCAATAGTATAGTTGAATATAAGTGAAAGTGTAGGATTTTTTTTTTATATTATTTTTATTATTTTTTATTGTTTTTTAATATTTTTAATATTTTATTTAAACTTATCACCGATCGATCGATTTGCTTCAGTGTTGTGGAGTTTGAATCGCTTTCATTCGAATTATGTCGATTATAATTGTGATCAGAGCTGGGTAAGAAGACCGTCTTTTCCATAGTAACCGTCTTTGACGGTTTTTTTTAACCTCAGTCCTTTTGGGCGGTCCAAAAAGACCGTAATCAAGAGGAATATTATACTACGTATTTGCACATACAATAAATATATTTCAATGAGGATGAAAAAAATAAATTATAAGAACATTAATAAATATTATAATTATTTGTTTCAAATTTAAATATGATTATACATTAGCTTTTACATCTATATTATTATCATTAATAAGAATATAACTCCTAAAAGTAATGTGAGTAAATATTCAGTAATATATTCCTCTTGACTACGGGGGGTTTTTTTGAACCGATCAAAAAAGACCGAGAAAGAAATACCGGGACGGTTTTTTGTCTGGCACTAATTGTGATAAAACCGCCTAACAACAATCTTTGAAGCGAAAAACGAAAACGAAAACGAAAACAATAATTAACATAGAAACAGTAAATATTTATTGTCTTATATGTGTGATAAATGATAAATAAAGCGAGTGTACAGTTAAAAAGAATTAAAAACTTCCAATAAAATGTATTATCCAATCCATTACATAGTAAACAATAATATAAATAGTAAATAGAATAAATAATCAATAATAAACAGTAAATAAATAATCAATAATAAATAGTAAATAAATAAATAAAAATAGTAATAATAAATAGTAACAATCTAATCCTTTCTAGATGCATCGTAAGCTAAAATAGCATCAAGTAAAACTTGAGCACCTAATGAACAATCATCCGGTGAAGTGTATTCTAAAGGATTGTGAGATAATCCATCTTTAGAAGGAACAAATATCATTGATGTTGGGCAAATTTTAGCTGTATAACAAGAATCATGACCAGCACCAGAAACCATTATTCTAGTTAAATCCTTTCCTACTGCATCTTCCGCAGCATCTGTAACGGCTTTAACACAATCAGGATGAAAATGTACTGCGGGTGACGGAATTAGAGATTTAAATGAAACAGATATTCCACCACCAGCTGCACCACCAGTTTGTGTTTTATCATTACATATATCATCAAAAGCAGAACGTATTTCAGTATCAATTTTTTCTAAAACTTCATCTAATTCAGCACGTATATCAAGAGTAAACATTACACTTTCAGGCATGACATTTACTGCACCAGGATCAGTATTAACAATACCTGTCGATGCTAAACCACCATGTTTTTTTGCAATTTCATTACTTGCGAGAATCATTTTTGTAGCCCCTAACATTGCATCTGATCTAAGATAAAATGGTGTAGTTCCAGTATGAGCAGGTTTGCCTTTTACAGTAATTTCATACCAATTAAAAGCTTGAACAGATTTCACAATCCCAATTTTTTGTTTATGAGTTTCAAGAATTGGTCCTTGTTCAATATGAAGTTCAAAATGTGCTTTTAAAGGTGTTGATTTATGAGAACAAGGAATAGTACCTTTATAACCAATTTCTTCTAAACATGATAAAATTGTTTTAGAAGGATCATGAACATCTTGAAGTTCATATGCAGTTTTCAAAGGAATATCACCAGACCAAACAGCTGAAGCAACCATTGAAATTGGAAATCTAGCTCCTTCTTCATTTGTCCAATCAATAAGAGCAATTGGATATTCTGGTACATATTGATTATCAACTAATGTTCTTAGAACTTCTAAACCAGCTTGAACACCTAATATACCATCATATCTGCCACCTGTAAATACTGTATCAAGATGTGATCCTGTACCTGTTGGTGCTCCTTGTTTTTTACCTGGAAGTATAGAAAAAATATTACCCATTTCATCAATTAAAACTTTACAACCAAGAGATGTAGTCTCTTTTACTAACCAATCTCTCATACTTTTATCTTCTTTAGAAAGAGCCATGCGTTGCATTCCGGTTTGTGTATCTAATTTTCCATATTTATGAGCTGCCCCGAATGCGGTACATGTTTTATGTAAAGTAGCGTTAAGTCTACTGCCGTTAATTCTAAGTCCTTTAGTCATTGTATATTATTTATGAGTATCTTATTATTGATGAGTATCTTATTATTTATGAGTATCTTATTATTGATGAGTATCTTATTATTTATGAGTATCTTATTATTGATGAGTATCTTATTATTTATGAGTATCTTATTATTGATGAGTATCTTATTATTTATGAGTGTATATTTAATATTTACGTCTATACTTTACGTTTAATATTTAATATCTAATATTTATAAGTATCTAAAACTATCTACAAACAAGATGCAGACGCATCTATTTATACTAAATCATGGCCATTATAGATAAAACAATTAGGGAATAAAAAAAAGATAATTAAATCATAAGACCAATCAGAAGATTTAATTTAGTTACTATTGAACATGAACCATGGAATAATGGAATAAAAAAGAAAAAAGAATTAGGTTTATTTAGGTTTTAAAATTAAACATTAGTTACCATTGTCGCTTTACACTAAACCAAATGTTTGTTCCCAATGATACAAAATCACTAAAAAAACACCGAAAAATCATAAAAAATCATAAAAAATCATAAGAAGAAATTAAAAAAAAGCACAACTCTCTAAAGAATATTCAGAGTTTAATTTTTTAATATATTTAGCCAATAAAATACATTTACTTTTTTTAAAATTCATAAATCTTTTAAAGTTTCCTCTTTCCCGGAACTTTTTTAACTTTATCAAACCAGGCTAATCTCCAGACATGACTAATTATTCAATATTTATTAATAATAAATGATTTTCTTATCGGCTGGAGAAATTAGTTTGGATTTTTCTACAACTCAAATTTGGAATAAATTGCGCCTGTTACCATAGTAATTAATATTCTAGAAGTAAAAATAGATATTTCGTACTTGCACTTACTTTACAAAACAATTTATTCCTTAATCCGAATTCCGAGCTCACTGATAAGAATCATTACAGCAAGAAAGTGAATTTTGTCTGATTGTACCCAAAATCTCCGCCGAGGTTATGTGAACGCACAGAATTTGCTATAATTTTTCATTATGGAAGCCAGTTGGATACATATGGGAAACCTTATGGAATCAAGAAAATATTATGGAGTTGTTATGGATTGTTCTTTTATCGTATTTTTACACCGTATTAGAAAATAAACAATAGACTGCACGTTTAAAATTTAAAAAGTAAGCTTAATTAATAACAAAATATAAACTATACCTACAAGTTATACTTATTCTGATAAAAATATCTTTCCCTTTTTCTCCTCTCTTCATCCATTTCTTGTTTTCGCAATGCAACAAAGGATTCATAATCTGGGATCCCCATTGTTGCACGGATTATATCCATCCCTCTTATAATTCTTTTATTCTTAGTTGGTAATGAATCATTATCATTTAAATAGTTTCCATAAGGATTGAAGTATATTGAATTTTTGAGACAACCAGACTGACAATTACAGTATTTATTCGAATTATTGTTGTATTTTCCATTGTAGAAACCATTTTCATTTGCATTCGTATTTCTTAATTTTTCCCCAAGTTTATTATTAGAATTGAAAAAACTGTAATCAAGCAAACTAGTAAATCCAACACCGCAATCCTGCTTTATATTTTGAGTGTAATCGTAGCAATTATTATATACCGATGTTTGAATCCAATCATACCCGCCACCATGTTGAGAGCTGTTGGAATTTGAAAAATATGAATTAAAATTTATAGATTCATAATTGTAATTATTATTCTCATTAATATTTTGGCATGTATTATCATTTGTGATATTGTTTAAAGATGTATAGCTATTAACATTATTGTTTAAATTACACATTTGCTCAATTTCATTTGATTTTATAACCATTTTATTTTCAATAGAGTCTTTAGTAGTGGAAGCAGGCTGAAATCCAACTAAATCAGTAAATTTTGAGAAAATAATTCCAGAATTGCATTCAACAGTATTAGAATTATTATTAGAATCTACAAACACATCTTTAATAATTTCTTCTTTAGAATTATCATTAATTATAGAAGTCACTCCATTGTTATTATCTTTATAGACGTCAAATTTAAAATCAACCCCCATTTCGTCATCAATAGAGCTATTATACAAGTCACTGAACTCTTTACAAGATGGTGAATAGGTAATATCTGCGGGATCATAAAGTGATCGACAAGAAATTCCAGACATGGCCGAAAATCCAAAATCTGCATTATAATGCCCATCATTAATATTTTTGGTTTCTTTTTTATTTTCTATTTCAATTTCCATCTCACATTCTCTCCCCTCTTCTTTATCTTTTTCAATATCCTTTACAATATCCTTTTCAATATCCTTTTCAATATCCTCATCTTCATCTTCATCCCCCTCAGCATCGTTATCGACGTAATCACTATTATGCTCATTTTCCTTGCAAAAAAGCTTCCTATCTTTTTCTGCAATACCTTGACCATGGTTACTAAAATTTTCATCTTTTTTTTCCTTTAGAGATTTAATAACTGTTCCATCATAGTTATATCCATTTTCCAAATTCTTTAAATATTTATTGAAAACTTCCCTTGAATAAATAGAAACATATTTACCATTTGAAACAGCTCCCTTTACTTCTTTATAAAGAAACCAGCATATTCCTTCCTCTATTTTATTATAAGTTACTTTATTTATAGAGGGATAGTTTTGAGCAATGGACAAGAGAGGTCTTTGTGAACTCACTAAAGTCAACTTTCCTTTAACAATAGTTATATCCTCATTTAAACTTAAAATAAGTTTCCCTAAAAAAGTAGCAAAAATATTAAGTAATTTTGTTTGCTTTTCAGTATCAGACATTTTGGTATATGATCAAATTGAAATGAACTCAATACTAACAATCAAAGTTAATAATATAATAATATCAGTAATAATGGCAAAATTGCTAAAGATTCTTTGTAAATCAAGCACAAAAACGGTATAGAATACACTGTAATAAAAAATTTAATTAATTAGCCTCCTTGAATACTAACAAAAATACATCTATAAAAAATAATTAAAAAAAAAAAAAAAAAAAAAAAAAAAAAAAAAAAAAAAAAAAAAAAAAAAAAAAAAAAAAAAAATAGCAAAGTTTGTTCTCAATTTAAAACAAGCTATCAATCTTCTTAAATAATCTTTGCCATTCAATATAAAAAAAATTTTATAAGAATTATAATAGTAACGCATTATGAAATAAGTAAATAAAGAAATGCGCTCTTATATTCATTTGTTTATTAATGTATTATTAAAATAAATTAATACATCTTTGATTAAGGTGCATATAGATCTCAATAAGCATACAAAATTAAATATACTTAAAAATAATATATAATTATTAATAAATATATATAGTATTATTGAATATTAAAAGTTAAAATAAATTGAAAAAAACCATATTGAACTTAGTGAATACGAACTATTATTATAGTTTAAAAATAATAAAATACAGAATAGTTCTAAGAATAAATAAACACATGAAAAAATTATGAGAAATATATCGTCTCAAACAAATTTTCAATCAGTAGCAATTAAAAAATATCATAAGATTATCATAATCTTCACGAATATTCTAAATATAAATTGGTATAAATTAAAGAAAACCTTTGTTTAAGCTGGTTGTCAAGAGAAAACTCATATTTTTGAAGTTAATGTTTATACAGATTAGGGGAATTTTATAAATTAACTACTGGCCAACCAAGTATTTACTTCAATTCTATTATAATCTTTTTTTTTTTTTCAATACATAACCTTTACATAAATATAATTCATCAAAAGATTCTAACAAAACATAATTATTCTTTTATAATGAGGCAATCTACTATTAGAAAAACAGATATTGACGCTTTATCTTCAAGACTTTCTGCTACTATTACAGGGTATTTACATGATCCATACGTTTCAATATTTGCATCTGCACAGAATATACCACAAGTTAAAAAATTACCTTTGATTAATAGAGGAACGTATATTAGAACCATTGCAATAGATAATTTAATAAATTCATTTTTATCTTATTCAAAATCAACCAATACAACAGTTCAAATTGTTTCTTTAGGGGCAGGTTCAGATACTCGTGCATTTTCATTATTAAAATCACATCCTGATGGACTTTTGATTTATCACGAAATTGATTTTCCAAAATCTGTGCAGGAAAAAACAAGAGTAATTGTATCAAATACCGATATTCGCTCTACGATACATTATGATGAAAAATTATTCCCTGAAACAGATTCATTTACTGCAATCGACATTCCTCTTGATAATGCAAGTATTTATACGGATATTTATAATTTACATGCTTTAGATCTTGCATCAGTTATTCCACATGAAACAAAATTAAAAAATTTCAAATCTGATGCTCCAACAATTTTTTTTTCAGAATGCTGCTTATGTTATCTTTCGCCAGAAAATACCGAAAATATTATTAATTGGTGTTTCACTTTACTCAATAACAGAGGAAGTTTACCAAACCCTATTCCAATTGGATTTATATTATACGAACCTATAAGGGGAGACAGCTCGCGGGATCCATTTGCGGATGTAATGCTTGAAAATTTGGCTTTACGTGGAATTTCTCTTCAAACTGTTGCTAAATATTCGTCTTTATCTTTACAAGTTGATCGTTTATACAATGCTTTATTTGAGACAAATTCTAATTATAATTCTAAATTGAATAATAATATTTATTCTGCTGCAGTAGATATTTGTCATGTGGAATCCAAATGGCTTAATCCTAATGATATCGAACGAATAGATCATTTGGAAATTTTGGATGAACGCGAAGAATGGGATTTATTAGCTAAACATTATTCAATAGTGTATGCTTATAGAGATGATGCAAATTCCGATGATTTGAGTCCTTTTGCTAAATGGAGGGAATTCTCTGCTCAAAGATTAAGATTGTCAGAGCGCTAATATATACCTATATATATATATATACACACACACATATATATATATATATATATACATATATATATGAATTTATCTTTTTATTCTATGTGTATATACGAATGACTGATAAATAAACCTATTTATATATTTGTAAACATTAGATGGTTACATTTTATATATAATTTGCTAATCAGAATTCAATATCTTGTTTTGTAAAGATTGATTCTTCAATAGCTTTTTCTATAACAATTTCCCAACCTCTACCTTCCCTAATCTTTTTCCAGTCTTTATTTAACACACCAAGTTTTACATTTGCTTCTTGTTTCGAATTACAAATACAACTTCCATCTTCATCTATATCAGTTTCTTCACTTATTTCTATATCATTTAATTTTTTTTCAATATTTATAGAATTCAAAAATGTAACCAAAGGAGGATATAAATTAATAGCATTTTTGTAATAAACAGAAGCATTTTTCTTTAATATATCTTTATTTTTCTCGGCAATATTATAATTTAAATTTGCCCTTAATAATTCAATATCTCCTCGTAATACCCATAATCTAGAGATAGATTTTAATTTCTCATTTTTAGGATTGAAAAAATTTGAATGGAGTTGAAATTTTAACTTTGATCCCTTTGCTATTTCAGAATAAACATACCATGCACCAGAATCATCCCCTTTATTATGTAAATCTTCGGCAAGACCAATATATGCATCAATTTCACCAATAAATAATTTACATACACTAATAACACTACATGCATTTATAAGTTTAAGTAATTTTTCTTCATTTGTTAAGGGGTTCCATATGCTTTTTAATAAATCTAATATATCAGCAATATTATTATTTTTATTATTATCATTTATTGTATTTGATTGAAAATTTGAAAGAATAAATAAAGATTTTAAATGTCTAATAGCTATTTCAACTCGAATAGCAATCCTTGGATTTATTTCTATTAAATTAACTAAACCATTAACTGTTGTTTGAAAAACTTGAGCATATAAATCATTTATAAAATTTAAAATATCATTTTCCGGTAATCTACTATGTTCCAATGAAAGGGAGAATGAATCTATTATACATACAAGGGTGTCTATTAATTTTTCAAGAGTGATAGATTCTTCGGTGGAAATTTGAAATTCTTCATTATTTACAACATTAAATTGATTTTCTGGGTTAAATTCATTATCAATATTTGAGTTATTTATAATACAATTTTGTTTATTATATATTTCTAACTGATATTTTAAAATTTTTTGAAATATTTCACAAGATAATTTAATTATATTATTACCTTCATTTTCAGATTCTAAACTACCTTCTTCAAATAATTCTTCTGCTAAAGCAACCAGTACTTGCGCAGTATTAAATTCCAAATCAATAACAGTATTATTATTTTTCAAATTTTTTTCTTTTAACAATTTACCAGCATTTTCATGTAAAACTCCAATTTCTCGCAATTCTTGTATACGCAAATTTATATTTTTTCGATTCCATGGTGGTTGTGAAATATAAATTTGAAAACGAATTCTCGCTAAATTATAGGCTGCATCATATAAATCGTTTATATTATTACTATTATACAAATTGTCTATTTTGTTATCCAATTTACTACTGTTCAAAGCTCCATAATAATACTCTGCAGCACGATTATAAAATCTAATAGCTTTATCAGGATCTCCTTTTAACCATCTATTACCAGACTCTTCTTCATCAATACCTGCTTCTAATTTTTCTTCAATTGTTTCAGGATTTTTTAAAGTTTTATTTTTTTTTTTAATTTTCAAGGACATTTATTCTTTGTTTTATTATTTATTTATTTTTTATTTGTTTTTATTTATTTTTTATTTATTTTTTATTTTTATTTAGTTATTTATTTAATTTTTTTTTACACAAAAAAATATTGTACACTATGAACGGAAAAATATATTTCTATTTTAGTCTTAAAATTTCTCAAATATCTACAATTTCTACAATCTTCAAGATTTCCAAAAATTCCTATATACACTCAAAGAGTTACTAATATATATATAGACATAATGTGCATTACGTATTTTACTTTTTTAACATATACGTATTATTTAATAAATCATTATTCTAAATAGTTACTGTTAGGGAAATAATCGATGTACAGATTTGGCTATATTTATTTCTTACTGATCAAATAAGACAAAAATTGATCGGTTGCTAATCGAATTTGGCTGGTTTTTATCATAAATTGATCGGTTGGCAATCAGTCTGAGATTTTTTTTTATCAGAACCAAATGAAAATTTCATCGGTTGCTAACCAATATTAAAACAATTACGACCGAGTTTAACCAGTTTTTGATCGGTTGCTGGCCAGAATTGAACAATTATTTATATTGTTGGCCGGTTGCGTACCAGTTTAAATTTATTTTTGTTTTTCCATTCATCGAGATTCTACTTTTGGTAATTTGCTGCTGGCATGGTCGTTAAAAGTGAATTTTTCTCATCAAATTTTTAATTTTTAGTTTAATTTAATTTATTTTATATATTTTTTTTATATATTTTATTTTATTTTTTTTTATTATTTATTTTAATTTTAAATTAATTAATCATGGAACATTGTAGTCAAAAATCAAATAGAAAACCTGGAAATTTTGTTAGAGTTGTTGTAAAAAGGAAAAGAGGACAAGATTCATTAGCAGCTTTAAGTGAGTAATTGTTTTTACATTTTGTTAGTAATTTATTCTATAATTTACAATATATATATATATATTTATTTATTTTTTTTAACTATTAACCGTTAAAGGAATCCAACAAAGAGATGGGAAAAGAACTCGAAAAGATGATGGATATGGTAAGTGCTTTTTTAACTTTAAATACTCCTTATTAGAATATTATCTAATTTGTTTTTCTTCATTTTGTTTATTACAGTATTTAGACTTGTAAAAGATACAGAGTTACATTCGAATTCATATAAAATTAATAATAATTTAAATGCAAATATATCAAAATTAAACAATAATAATGCTGAAATGTTACTGGATCAAAATACTATTGTTGTTATGGCTATAGATGATTTTGGTAATAATAATAATAATAGTGATAACAATAATAAGATCAGTCAGAACAAAGTAAATCAAAGTAAAGAAAATAAGCCTCCAAAACAAGTGTTTAGATGTTTACCAAAAACAAAAAAACAAGTGTTCCCTTTATATGAAAATGATAAAGAAAACATAGCTAAAAATGAGATTAATGAAAGTAATGAAAAAAACGAAATCAACAAAATTAATGAAAAAAGTGAATCAGAAAGATTATCAGAGTTAATGGGAGAATACCTAAAATTACAAGCTGATTATGAAGCTGAAGAAGAAAGGAAAAAAAAATCTTATAATTCAACATTTGTAAATAAACCACATATTGCTTTACATTCATCATCTAGTCCTGTCACTCCACAAAAATCTACAGCAAATAATATTAACTGCTGGCAAGATAATAGTCCCCAAGATGTAGAAGATTATGTATACGATATATATTATAGAGAAAAATACGTTCCAGATTCTTCGCAACCTTTAAATGAAGAAAGTTTGGGTGTTTTAATGTGTAGCGAAGATGACAATTCTGTTTTAAATTATTTAATCGATGAAAATAATACTAATAGTGATTTAGATGATACAGAAAATTTTGATGAACATGAGTATAGTAACGAATTTGATGATGATTCGAATGATGAACATTATTATGCTAATTCATATCCTTCAGATGAGGATGCAGACAACGATTCTTTTGACGAAACTTTATAATGACTTTTAATGCCATTCGTACATACATATATAGATATATATATATATATATATATATATATATATATCTAAATTAACTTAATTTCTTATTTTTTAATTTCTTAATATTTACTGCTTTGGTACAATCAAAAAAAAAAAGTTTTCTTTAATAGTTTAATAGTGTATATATTCATTTATTGTAATCTACATGGTTTCTTTTTCACAAAATACAATAGTCTAATATCATAAACTAAACTGTAAATATTGTGCAAACTTTAATCATCAATAACAATCTAGTATGACTTTGAAATTTAAAGATTAATTAAAAATAAAAACATAATAAGAAAAAAAAAAAAAAAAAAAAAAAAAAAAAAAAAAAAAAAAAAAAAAAAAAAAAAAAAAAAAAAAAAAAAAAAAAAAAAAAAAAAAAAAAAAAAAAAAAAAAAAAAAAAAAAAAAAAACAACAAATAAATAAATAATAAAAATAACAACCATTAAATTAAAAAATAAGAAACGAATGCATAACTATATATAAATATATATTATCAATATTTTATATTTCATAATACTACTCTATTTTTTATTATCATCTAATTTGTGACAATGCATCTAACATTGACGATTTTTTGTAGTCAGTATTTGGCTCATCAAAAATTTGCCAAAACCTTAAAGTTTCATCACCGGCACCAGTTACTACTGTTTGCCCATCAGGTGACATCGCAAGATATAATACTCTATAAGTATGACCAGTTAGAGAAGCAACCTGTTGTAAAGAAGGATATTTCCATACAACAACTTGGTTATGAGAATAGCCATGAGTGGATACTAATTCATTTGAATTCTTACTCCACGCTAAATTACAAACCTGCGATCCTGTATCTATCTGGTTTATACGCGAGCCACATTGATTTCTATTACCATTATTTCCACTGTTTCCTGAAATACCATTCAGTCCGTCTGAAGAAAAAGATGAAGAAAAAGATGAAACGGCTGATATTGAAGAATAATTTGATGAAGAAATTGAAGTATTCCAAAATTTAATTATACGATCTGCTGTACCACCTCCAGAGGCCAGTATGCCTTTCTGATGAGGATTCCAAGCTATTGCTTTAACAGCAGCTTTATGCTCTGTAAATTTATGTAAAGGACCGGATTCATTTAATCCATCCCAAACAAGTAGCCTATTGTCATTTCCACCTGAAGCTAGTAAATTTTCAGTTGTATTCCATTTTAATCCACATACTTCCTGACGATGTGCTGTAAGACGCTTTATAAAGTGTTCTGGAGCACGAACATCACGATGTAAAATAGATCTATCTCGTGAACCAGATGTTAAAATATGTGCATTCCATGCCAAAGAACCTACACGTGATGTGTGTCCACCCATAGTACGTACTTTTTTCTTCCTATCCACGTCCCATATTTGTACAGTTCCTCTATTAGTACCTACTGCTAAATGAGTTCCACGTTGCATCCATGATACAGAAGTAATACTATCCTCAATTGATCGCAAGGGATTATTTGGATCTGATGGATTTCGTACGGATGAAGAGGTTATTGATAAATCACATAGTTTTGTAACTTTGCCAGTACGGGCTGTCCAAAGATATACACATGATCCAAGACCAACGGCTAGAATATCAGAAGAGCCCCAATCGACTAGATTTAGATAAAAATCATCAGCTAAATCTGGGGCATCTAAAACCTTGTATGGAACTTTAGAAATAGTACGAGCTTGTTTTCGAGGAGAAAGCAATAGTTGTTGGGAAGCGACTCTTACAGGAGATAAAGAATAAATATAATGGTTTGTATCCAGTATTGCTGTATTATCTATTTGAGTTCTAGATTTTCTTAGTGGAGAAGAAATTTGATTGTTATTATTTGTTTTTTCGTTTGTATTATTAGAAATTTGATCACTACTGATGAAATTATTACTACTAATAGGAGAATTCGAGCTATTATTATTAGTATTATTATTCAGAGAGGAATCATTATTAGAAAAGGTAGATGATTGCCTCCTAAATCGGGCAGATAAATTTACTCTTGGGTTATTTAAAGAAGATTCATAATTGTCAGTGTCATCATTAAAGAAACCTTCATTTTCATCGAATAAATGCGAAGCAATTGAGCCAATATTACGTGAGGGTGAAGGAGTAGTAGGGGCAGTTGTCATAGCAGAAAAGGATCTTGAGGATTTCCGTGTGGGAGACATGTATGTGAATAGATTTCTAGATGAAGAAGAATGAGGGGGTAACGATGAATTATTAT
>JAJMCZ010000074.1:0-5000 GCA_030573245.1 Ascobotryozyma americana | reverse complement strand
TCTTGCCTTTTTAAATCTTCAGCCTAACTCTGCATCGAATAATAATGGGTCTGCATCTTCTACATCTATTAGTGGGTTAGAAGTATTTATTAGAGCTATTATTGATTCATATGAAATTGGAAGAAATTATGAACAGTTGAGGAAAAACATAGAATTAATTTGTAACCTATATTTGATGAACGATTATCGTATTTATAAAGTTTTGATAAATTCAGAAATAATTTTAGATGATGGTTTAAACCAGAATGATAAGCATGTAATTTTGACGCGTTCACGTGCTAGGCAGGTACAATTAGATGCTAAAGCAAAAACTAAAGTTTTACGTATACCTGCGTCTGTTAAAATATTTAAACTTTTATTAATAGAATTCAAGTCAAGAATTAATGATGAGGGATCAGTGCAAGATAATTTTGGATTTTCTATATCGTCAGATGCTATGGAGTATTTAGGTCTTAATAGATTTACTACAAGGGGGAGCGGAAGAGCTAAAAAGAATAATATTATAAGTGGAGATGATAAAATTAATGGGAAAAATGTCAACGATGAATGGGAAGATTTTGATTCTAATGATAATAATAAATTTCATAGTATTTCTTTGATACAATTTGTTTCAGAAGCTGCAAATGATCTATCTAATAGTAAGAAATATAATAATAATACAATTGAAGGACTTATTTATCATTTTTTTATTAATATATTTAATAAAAAGATTGGGCCATTAGAAGAAATTTTTAATAGTTTATCTGTTGAAGAAAAATCTACTCTTTATTCTATTATTTCTGGAAATATTTCCAATTATGTTATCTAGAAGGATTCTTTATGAAATATGTATATAATAATAATGACTATGATTATAACATTGAAAGTGATATAGAAGATCATTCGAGATGCATTTTATTTATTTACTTATTATTTATTTATTATTTATTATTTATTCATTATTTATTTTATTTATTTGAGAAATTAATTGATTATTTTTTTATTACTTTAACTTTTAGAAGGTATATCTACTATTAATGACGAGCTAGAATCTATAAGAAGTAGAAGCAAAAGGTCTCCTTGATTTTACTTTATATAATATTTTTTTCTTCATAAAAGGAGAGATTTTTTCAGCATGATCTAAATCGAAGAAAAAAGGAAGTGATTCATGTTGTTCTATGCTAATTACCCATAAAGCTACAGCTATTGTATTGGTGAAATAAAAAAAGATTCCAAGAATTGGAATTGAACTCATTACTCCTGATATGAAGCCGAACCATTTATATTCATCATCTCTTTTTAATATAAATTGATTAATCTCAGCACTGGTATAACCTTTTAAATAAAAATATTGCATATGAAGTAATCTGGCATTTCTTTTACTATGTAATATATTTAAAATAACACGACCTCCTATAGGGAAAACATTTGCAGAAAAAGTTATAAAAATATCTAAAATTGAGCCAAAGAATGCAATTAAATCTTTTGATGGTATTCCTGGGAAATATTCAGCCCACATATAATTATCTAATAAAAAAGAAATTTTTGATGATATTTTTTTAACAATATTATCATCTTCATTATTAAATTTTTTCTTAATTCTAGCCATTTTTAAACCTTTATTAACAAATTGACTATAACCATTTAATTCTAACACAGTATTAAATGTTTGACTTATAAATTTTGGTGCTATAGTTATTCCTGTTAAAAAATCAGCCAACTGAATAATTTGGAAAAATGCGTATATGAATGAATATACTATTCCACAAACTCCAAAAACTGCTGTATCAATCATGATTGTAGCTGGCACAATCAAAGGAATGAATCCACTTTGCATCATAAAGATTAATGTTATTTCGAATATTAATATTACGGTATAGTATGTCCAAAGGCATTTATGGTGATAAAAGAAGAGTATTCCCTAGATTTATAGGAAAGGAAATGGAAATAAAAATAGAAATAAAGTAAAATAAAAGTAAAAAAGTAAATAGTTAGATTTGTAAATACAATAGAACAGAAATCTCTTACAGCTAAAGGATATATCAAAGCATTAATTACGGTTTGATTATTTGTAAAATATATAATATAAGGATGAAAACGATTTAGAGCTTCCGAAAGCGCTTTTTTTCTGGTATATTTATTATCTTTTATATTTACTTGGGTTTTTTCTATAGACATTTTATATACACTATAAGTTCGATAAAGAACAAATAAACTTATGAATAAAGAATACAAACATGAGATTTACAATGCAATTGCTATTGTTTGTAGAGAAGTATGTATTATATGTATATTATATGTATGTATATGTATATTATATGTATATGTATGTTATTATGTATGTTATTATGTATATTTATATGTTCTTATATGTTCTTATATGTATGATTGAATGTACTTAACGAATTGTTTATGGAGAACATACGCAAAAAACAAAATCATATACTTGATATACAAAAATTGAAATACATTAGAATTTAGAAGGAAGTTGTAAATGGATGCCTGTGAATAGTAAATAATACAAACAAAAACAAAGAACAAAAACGAATAAAAAATATTCAATTTGTATCTCAAGTTATTCATAATTACTATGTAAATATACACAACGAAGATGGTTTCAAAGGTCACCATGCAGTATTCCAAGATATTACGTCCGAAAGTCAATAAATCCTATAGGTTTCTCACATTTTCACGGTTGCTGTAAGGTTTCCAGTAATAAACTATTGAGTTTCCTTGCCATTTTCGCACCTTCACATAGTTTAGAATTGGTCACAAGTAAATTAGAAAATTAGTGTGAGATTAGAAGTTTATACGGTATTAATAAAGATAAAAAAAAAAAAAAAAAAAAAAAAAAAAAAAAAAAAAAAAAAAAAAAAAAAAAAAAAAAAAAAAAAAAAAAAAAAAAAAAAAAAAAAAAAAAAAAAAAAAAAAAAAAAAAAAAAAAAAAAAAAAAAAAAAAAAAAAAAAAAAAAAAAAAAAAAAAAAAAAAAAAAAAATAACAAATGATAGTAAAAGTTAATATTGGAAATCATATAAATTATAAAAATTACAAATTATAACTACAAACTATAGTTAAAAACTAAATTTATAAATTATTATTAAAAATACAAACCACAAACTAAAAAATAAAATCACAAACATCGCAAGATGGCAGATACAAATCAAAAAAAAAGTGTACCAGGATATTTTCTTTCTCCTCATGAAGAGGCAGAAATTGTTAAAAGATCACAAGAAGCTGCTCAGGAAATGTGTCGTAAACAACTGGAAGATTTCGTATATTGTGTCAGAGGAAGAACCATATCTATATTATGGAAATGCAAAAAAGAGAAACTTGACTTAAGTACATGTATAAATTCTCAATTTACTGACGAACTTCAATATAAAATACGTGAAGAATTTTTATATGAAAAGTTAAAACGAATCGAAGCGCAAAACAAGTCTACAGGTGGTGATAAAATTTGATAAAGGTAAACAAATGAAATGTAAATAAGTGATGTAAACAGATTATTAATGTGAATGTAAATAAATAAAAGATTAACAACCAATGCAAAGTAATGTAAAATAATGTAAACTAATATAAACTAATGAGAAATAATGGAATATGATGAAAAAGAAGAAATAAATAAAAGAAAAAATAAACAAAAAATACCATACACTATATACTACAATTCTTGATGACCGCATCAGTACTCTCAGGTTCTTCCTCTAAATTCCAATCTTTAGCGGTTAAACAATATTTTTCTGGTGGTAAACGAAGCCCATATCCAGCTTGAATAATCGGAAGTGCTCTTTTATTTCTTTCAGCCGCAAGGTCTAATAAAAGTTCTTTAGGTGGTGCTGGTTTAAACTGGTAGTTTATTCTTGCACCAACCGCTAATCTAATATCTTCTGGTGTGATTTGACTATTTGCACCTGTATTGGATTTTGAATAATCTGAATATATGGCTGCATCTTGTAGAACAGAATGTGCATATCCTGTAAAGAAATAGTTAATAACAATACACCCAAATGTATGCAACATAATATATATAACATATATACAACAACATATATACAACATATATACAACGTATATACACAATATGTTTCCCATATAAGGTTGCATATCTTACTTACTATGTGCAAAATCCATAAGCTGTAGTGGGACTCGATCTTCATACGCTGTGATTCCCAATGAAGCTAATACCAAATGAAGTAATCTGGCATCATTAGGAATTTCTTTAGAATTTCCTTCGCCATTTATATTTCCTTCAATAGAATTTTTATTATTCTCCTTATCCCCTATCATTTTATTTATAGGATTTTTTATTATATATTTATTATATGTTATAACAATAAATATCTTCTTTTAATCCATATAATTATATCAGTATGAAATTTACAGGATTTCCGTTCTGAAATTTACACGACTTAAATTTATTTTTATAGTATAATATTAAAAAAGGAAAAACTAAAATTATAATATAATTCCCATACTAAATTTAAACAATTTTTATTGTATTCTGAAAATTACACAACTTAAAAGACTTTTTTTTCTTTTTACCCTAAATAACTTTTAGGCTCTGTTACAACCGTTGCTATATGGCTATTGAAAACTAATAATCAAAAGCCACCCTTCAACATTTTGGTTAAGAAACATAATTAAAATAGTAATAAATTTTGTTGGTATTGATTAATACAACCATATGCAAATAAATAATAAACTCAATGGCGTTTAGAAGACGTGCTCAAAGTGGGGCAAATGAGGAAATTAGAAATTATGAAATTTCAATAACTTTTTCTGATGGAACCGAAGATTATTCCTCAATTGATATTATTTCAGGATCACAAAAAAGATCTAGATCAAACTCAAAATCAGGAGACAACTCGACTTCAGAAAATGAGCAATCTCCAAATTTAAGTTTAAATTCAAGTTTAAATTCAAGTTTAAAGTCAAAATATAGACCATTATCTAAATATGATACTTTATATACTTTTATTAGAAAATTTTTAGCTGCAGAATTAGTAAAAGGCCATATTAA
>JAJMCZ010000073.1:27945-59661 GCA_030573245.1 Ascobotryozyma americana | reverse complement strand
GTTGGTTCTTGTTCTTGGTGTCATTGCAAGTAATTGTAGTAGAAGAGAGTGTATTTTTTTAAGGTTATTATAAATATAGAATGAGAAAGAAATTATATTGATTAGATTAATTATTTTTATCAAATTTATTAAGTAATAAATAGTATAAAAAAATTATTGTGTATGATTATGAGAAAAAAGACAGATTAAAAAATATATACCATCAACGGTGCACTTTTGGAAAACATATTTCTAAATTACAAGTAGAGTTAAATAAATAATTTTAGTTAATATATTAAAGTATGTCATAATTTACAATAAAAATAAATTAGCAAACAAATCAATCTAAAATATATGAAATTAATTATCATTAAAATATTTTTTATCCTTTCGACTTTTCTTCGAGGCTTTATTACGTTTAAATGAAGACATATATTACCTATTTTCCCTGAACAAATCTATTGCACTCTCATTTATTTTATTTTTTGATTTTCCTATCATTTTATTGTAAACTTCATCCAAATATAAATCATTTTTAATATCAAATTTATCTTCGTCATTTACGACACATAAGCTTTCCTTTTCATTCTAATAATCTTTTTGAAGTTATGTTATCCATGTGTAAAGGCTCTCTAAATAGAATCGACAAATAAGGAACATCCTTGAAATCGAATCATTTATTAAATAAACAAGATAAATAAAATGAATTATCAGGAAAGTCACCATTCATTAAATAATCTGTAATACTATCAAGAAAAGAGAAAGAAAAATATCATATTCCACAAATAGTCTTGTCAATCCTTCCACCCTCCTCGTAATTAGACCATTCGTCAAAAAGAAAAAAGACCTCTTCGAGTTCGGAATATAAAAATATCCATTAAACAATGTAGCCATACCCACAACTTCTTCGTAAATAAATCATTCATCAAAAAACCGAATATTTTGTAAATGTCGACAGAGCCATCCTCGGTTAAATTAATTTCGGACTCCACTTCACTGATTTTAATATCAAATTCTTTTAAATAATTGGAATATTTAGACAAAAAAACATTACAACAATTAAATGTATAATTATAGAAAAAAGCTTTATAAGTGTAACTTCATATAAAAAAAAAGACAAACGAATTCTGTTAGAAGCCTTCAAAGTAAACAATACAACCTTACATGCTGTAAAATTTACATTCTCTTTATGTTACATGTGTAAGAAAATCAATAATCTTCCATCAAAAATTTATCAAAAATTCCAAATATTAGTTTAAATCTTTGTAATAAATTGTGTTTATACTTTTATTCAGAGTGAAAATTAGGTCTATAGTTCGTTCAGCAAGCTCTAAAGGTCTTAATAATGTTAAGATTAGTATATGTTGCTAAGTAAAAAATATAAAAAGTGTAGTTCAACTTGACACAGATTAGGGTAATAAGAGTAGTTTTAGTAAAAATTAATTATTATTAATTCAGTAAGATAAGACAATTCTATACAATTCACGAGTAAACCTGGCTTTGGATGTAATTAAAGAATAAACTCTTGATTTCAATATGTATTAGAATTAAACATTAAAGTCTCATACTACTTAACTACACTCGCAAATAGTTAAAGTAGCTTATATTTATAATAATTATAAATATAATAGTAATCAAATATAATATAATAGGTAAACCTATAATATAGTAATAAGTTTAAAAATGACTAAAATTAAAATTTAACAGATAAATGAATTTCCAAAATTTACAAATATCATGACAATTATAAATTCAATTTTAAAGAAAATAACCCTGAAAGATACCTAATTGTTTATGAACTTTATCTCTCTATTTAGTTCAAAAATATTCTTATAATTAAGAATCATAAGTCCTTATATATAACATTCAATGCAAATAAAAATTAAAATATGCTTTATAATATGAGGAAACATAAAATGAAGGCACGAAAAAGGAAAAAGCGTTAGTTTTTTTTAACGGGAAAAGAAAAAAAAACTAAAGAAGCACAGCAAAAAAATATGTGTTATTATTCAATCATAACAAATGCTTTATTTATTTGGTGGCAAACTTAAAAAATAAACAAATGATGAGTGTATGCTATTTTTCTGCTGATTTAGTATCCCCCCTTTATTTCTTTTTTTCTTTCTTTCTAGAGCCATACAAAATATAAAAATCCATCAAGATAATACCGACATTTACCAACGTTCGTGACTTTTAATTAATATATTTGTAATAAATTAATAAATATTACTATAAAATCATAGCAAAAATGGAATCTTTTCTTTTAGACGATTCAGACTTTCCTGTATTCAACTCGGGATTCTTTCAAGGTGATGTTGATATCTCTGAATTCGGTTCATTTTCTAATGATGGAAATAAATTTTCTAATTGCCAAGATGAAAATATCCTCATAAATGAAATCTCCTTTGATAGTTATTTTAACTATGAAAAAAAATCAAATAAAAGATCTCGATGTGAAGATAATGAAGACGTCTATGAAAGACAAAGCAAAAGAGCAGCTCTTAGCTCTAAAAGCAAGATATCGGCAATGTCTTAAAGAATGACCATACACAAACCGATTTTGCAATAAAGGACATTGATCACATTTAATTTTTCGGCTGAAATCATATTTTCATCGAATGTAAACACTAAGCGGTAAATATGAGGAGAAAACACCTCCCAGATGACTTGCTTGAAAAGCTTAATATTTACGTTAAAACTAATACAGTTGATGAAAATGATTACAATAAAATAAAGCAACCCAAGCTATATCAGGTTCTTATGATGTATCCCGTGATATGTTAACTATCCTTGTTGCTGAAATTTTGAACGTCCTAGCGGAGTCGGAAGAAAGCATATCAAAAAATATTAACGAATCATTAGGCTCCGATTCGTTCGAAGATTTTCTTGGTGAAGCGTTAGAAAGTCCGACGATCCACTGTATGAATTATTTAATGAGGATGATGTAGAAGAAAAAATTGTATTGACCGGACCAAATAGACAAGTGGATTATTCTGAGCTCATAAAGACGAAAATACTCAAAATAATATACAATAATTAGATGATATACTGAACAATAAATACATCTGATATTTTCATGTCCGATCCTAAAAATTATTCTAAGATAGGTTGCAATAGGATATCAACTGAAAAGTAAAAAATTATCTGTTAAAAGTTCAATTAACATAAGCAGAACTAATACGGCCAAAAGAAGAAAACTTATTTATTCAAATAATGCAAATTTGGAAATATCCAACAGAAATATCAAACTACCAATGAACATAGCCAATCAACAAAGAAGTGCCAAAAAAATCCCGCGTTTATTATAACCTTGATGAATTTTTAATTCATTAGAAATTAATTACAGTAATGACATTTCTGCATTAAGAACAGTAAAGTTTTCCTTACCATCAGAGTATGACCATAGCATAACAGAAAAATCTTATAAACAATTCTCTAAGGAAGAAAAAGATATATTATTTAACTATATTAACTCAAATGTTGTCGAACCAATATTTGAGATTACTAGTTTTAGATTCATCACAGCTGCGTCGACAATTACAAACGAGGAATACAACAGAAGATTTCCCTGCTCTCAGGATGTTGCGTCACAAAGAAGAGGAAAAACTACCGGAAAACAAAAGGCACCAACAAGAATTCAAAAATTGAATCCGTGCAATTCGTCTTTAAATATATCTTATTATGCTAAAAAGAAATCATTTTCAATTTCTTTTAAATATTTAACTCATGAGCCTTATGGAAAAAAGAGTTTCTGATGAGATCAAGGAGTTTATATTTTCAAGAATTAAATTCTTTTCAATACAAATATACAGAGGATTAAATTCTGATCGTGTTTCTCCTTTGTTATACCATCAAGTTTCTAATATAATTCAAGACCAAATTAGATGGTCTAAATTTAAACAGTAATTTATCAAAATTTGGCAATTAAACTGCAAATTTTGTCAGCATGGTTGTAAGGGTTATCAGAATGTGCATTAGAGTTAAAATTAAGGGGGAAAAAAGCAAAAATTATAAAAAATTAAAAAAATAAAAATTATAATGAAATTTTGAAAAAAAAAAAAAATTTGTTTTTCCATTATTTTACTTTTTTATTATCATTAGTACATCATTATATTGTATTATTATGTTGTATTATTATATGTATTATTATATGTACTATTATATGTATTATTATCATTTTTACTTTTTGTCTCAAATCGAGTTTAGTACTTCAATTATCTAGAACAATATGTTTATTATATTCCAGACTGATGTAATTGTAGTTTATCATTTATAAAATGCATACGTGAAATAAGTACTCACTTCAGAGTAAAAGGTAAATACTTGGTATTTATATACTTAGCTTGGAATTTCAAAAGTAATGCAAGATTTTTTAAATTATACACTGGCGGGAGTAGATTTTGAAGATAATTATATTGGGTTCCGAAAAATTCTGCCCGAATATTAAGGAATCCTACAGAAATCTAACCCTTTTATGGATTATATAGGGGTTTCCATAAGGTACATGATGGTCTCTATTCTGCATTATCACCACTTTTTTTTCTACGGTTTTTACGGTTTTCACGGTTTTTTTACGGTTTATTTAAGGTTTCCAATTTGTAGACCGTTGGATTTCCTTGACATTTTCGTTCCATCGCGAAAGAGTAGATCCAGAATTCAGGCAAAGTAGATATATTGTTTGTGGTGTTTAGGGAATAATCCTAACACTTACGTAGACAATAATTTTACAAATATTTACATATTTTAATAAAAATAAAATAAAAAATTTTCACCTACATTACTAATAAAGAATTTACACAAAAAGAAGAAGAAAATTTTGAATTTTGAATTATTTGAAGATAGAATTACGTTATTTATTTCCTATTTTGTACAAAATTTCTAAATTAGTAAGTATAATAAGCGAAATACCCTTGTAGGGGATCAAATTTAAAACTTTTACAATAATTTAGGATTTTTATTTGTTTATTTCTTATGCTTTTTTTTTTTTATTTATCAAGATATATATGTATATGTATATACATAGAATCTACCTAGCCTTATAGAAAAATCCTAAACTTAGATAGTAAATACGTTGTATTAATTTGTATGTAGATTAAATCTACCCTAAAGAATATCTTCTCAATAACTAATTGTAAACCTCTATGAGAGACTGGGTGCAATTTAGATTAGAATAAACTAATAAAATACTGTATGATAAAAGTTTTACATATCAATCCAATTTAAACAGAATGGTTAAATTAATTGTTAGTGAAAGTTTAAGAGAAGCTTTAAAATTATTAGGAAAAAAAGATATAGAATATATTGAACATGATGAATTAATAAAAATTTCTAATGAACTTTTAGAAAAAAAATCAACAAATATCTCTAAAAAGATATTAATAAATAAATTACATGATAATTATTATACATTAAATAATTTGTTAAAGGGATCAAAAGTTTTTACTGAGAAAAAAGAAGAAAAGGTTCGATCAAAGGAATACAAAGAAAGAATGAATAAATTACGAGCTAATTTACAAGAAAAAGAATATCAAGAAATGATTTATAATAGTTTAAATGATAATAGTAATAATAATAATAATAATAATATAAATGATAATAAAGAAATTAAACATTATTTATCTACAATTATTAATATTTTGATATCAGTTGGTTCAGTTGCTTTTGCTCTTTGGAGACTTTCTCATGGTTGGGATTCAGCGTATAGAACATTATTTTCATTTTTTGGTGCACTCTTAATACTTATTGCTGAAGTTGTAGTTTATATTGGGTATATTTCGCGAATAAATAAGGCTCGTAGTAAGGAAAGGGTTAAAAAGGAGGAAAAACAAATTATTGAAAGTATAATTATTTCTAGTGCAACGAGCAAGGAAAAGATAAAAAGGGTTAAAAATGCATCTAAAGAAACGGATAAAATTAAGATAGTAGATAATAAAAATACAAAAACTGCAAAAACTGCGAAAATTAAGAGCGAGTAGTAGAAAGGCAATACCAAGTAAAAACATTTACGAATTTAATAATTTAATAATAAAAGATTAAATATTTAATTAAAAATCAATCACTAGATGTAGTCTTGAGATTAAGCCTGGCTTCAAGCTGAGATATCTTCAGTTCTTCGTCCCGAATAAGCTGATCAATAGGCCCATCTAAAGAAAGATAGTTTTTCTCTAGATTTCCTTTTAATGATGCATATTCTTTTTCTAACTTTACAATATTATTTTCCCGAACACCAATAGTAGTTACTAAAGATTCATATCTACTCATTATGTTTGTTATTTTTTCTTGTAGACCAGGTACAGCACTGTCGTTAGTCTATTGTATTAATGTAATTGAAAATATATACCATAAATACATAGACGTAAATACATATGTAATTAAATATACGATACTAGAACTACTCTACAAACTACACATACTACTTCTGATCAATTGCAAACAAAGTCTCGCAAAGAACTGCAATATCGGACTCGTTTTTTATCTTTTGAGAAACACTCTCTAAAAAAGATGAACTCTGTAAATCTTCGAATTTTTTCTCAACCGTGATACCATTCACGCGTTTGAAAAGTTTTACTTCTGTACTATCAGCATCACGTATTAAATCCGTAATATTATGAGCATTAAGTAAAGAGTTTGTAAAAATCGAAGGTGTACAAAAATTTCCATTTATTATAGAACTAGCTGATTCATTAATTACCGATAGATTGGCTTTTAATTTCGACTCCATTTGGAGACCTATACTTTTTTTTTTATTATTTATTTTTTTTTTTTTATTTTTTACCTTTTACTTTTTACTTTACAACCTTGCCACCGAATGAAAAAGAAAAAAAAAGAAAAAAGAAACAACCAACGTTTATTACGTAATAGAGAACAATATGTTAGTCATACGACCAATCCGGGTAGTTTAGTTAGTTCATATAGCAACTGACGAAAATTAAAATAATAAATAATACCGGTAATAATAAAAAAAAACCCTTACAACATCTGGACTCGAAATCAAGAAATCAACTTGAGTTTAAATTTATCTATTTGTAACTGCCAAAAAAAAAAAAAAAAACCCTTTTAAAGGTCTAAATTTATATTGGAATTTACAGGAATTTATATTGGCATTTATATTGGCATTTATATTGGCATATTGCCATTTATTATTATTTTATTTTACAAATAATTTAACCTTTGTCAACGTGGGAAATTTTAAAATTCTTATTGTTTGTTAATACCTAATTATTAAAAACCGTTGCTAAGGAAACACGTTGTGTTTCTACCCTAAAGGATTTCTGTGAATTTACTACAAAAGCTAAAGGACTAAAGGACCAAGGACTAAGGACTTAGGAATTTAAGAGTTTACTGTATAATATTTTGATTATTATAAACACCATACTTTTATTCTTTTTAGTTTGTTATTAAGTAACATTTTCATCATATCTGTCAAAATGACTGTACCAGAAAAAGATTCTGCTGAGAAGAATTCGAGCGAGACTGCTGGATTTGTTATTGAAGGTAAATAAATATAATTAAATAATCGTATAAAAGTGAATACACTAACAATTTAGAAATCACACAAGGCTTTTCTCTTTTAGATAAGGCGGTAGACAAATTGGATCCAAGGTTGACTTTAAAAGTTTTACGCAATCTTCCAAAATTAAGATCTCGTTTATCTGCTGATGTTTTGAGACAAGTGGCGGACACTATTTATTTACCTTCTGAGAGCAAACAAGTTTTGAAGTATTTGCCAAAGGTGGGTGGTGTATCTATTTGTTTGTTTTATTTATTTTTAATTAATTAATTATTTATTTATTTATTCATTTATTTTTTTACTAACTTTCTACAGAATGAAAACTTAATGGATACCGACGAGGTTGAAGAAATATCTGAAGAATCAGATGGATTACTTTTACCAGAAATTGATATTTATTATCATCTTCTCATGCTTATCTTTCTTATTGATTCAAAAAACCTTGAAACAGCATTAGAATTTTCTAAAAATTTTATTAATAAATTATCTTCATATAATAGAAGATCTATGGATTTTTTATCTTCAAAATCATGGTTTTATATTTCTAGAATTGCAGAATTAAAAAATAAATTAGGCGAAGTTAGAGTTCCATTACTTTCAGCATTTCGTACAGCAACACTTCGTCATGATATTGAAACTCAAGCACAACTTTTTACACTTTTATTGAGAAATTATTTAATGTCTAAATTACTTGTTCAAGCAGATAATCTTGTTTTAAAAGCAACATTTCCTGAATCAGCTGGTACAAATTTAACAGCTAGATATTTATATTATCTTGGAAAAATTCGAGCTATACAACTTGATTATACATCAGCACATGATCATTTAATTGGTGCAATTCGTAAAGCACCTCAATCTACTCATGCAACTGGATTTTTACAAGCTGCAAATAAATTAAATATTGTAATTGAGTTATTAATGGGAGATATTCCTGATATTGGAGTATTTCAACAAGCTATTCTTAAGAAAGTACTTATTCCATATTTTGCAGTTACTCAAGCAGTTAGACTTGGTGATTTAAATGAATTTGCAAAAGCAATTTTAAAATATAAAAAAGTTTTTATTAAAGATGAAACTTATACTCTTATTTTAAGATTACGTCAAAATGTTATTCGTACTGGAATTCGTTCAATGTCATTAACCTATTCACGAATATCACTTCGGGATATCTGTATGAGACTTAATTTAGAATCTGAAGAATCAGCAGAATATATTGTTGCAAAAGCAATTAGAGATGGTGTTATTGAAGCTACTATTAATCATGATGATGGTTATATGCAGTCAAATGAAGTATTAGATCTCTATAGTACACAAGAACCACTTTTATCTTTTCATGAACGTATTAAGTTTTGTAATTCACTTCATGATGAGTCAGTTAAGGCTATGCGTTATCCTGAGGATCATCACAGACAAGCACTTAAGAGTGCAGAGGAGGCCAGAGAGCGGGAGCAAGAATTGGCTAAATTGATTGAAGAGGGGGATGATGATGATGATGCTTTTGATATGATTTAGTTGTCACACAAGTGAAAAGTGTGTTTATTAAGTAGTTAATTATATTTGCAGTGTTGTAATTAGTTCTAAGTAGTGATAATACAAGTGTATTTTTACTGTGGTGTATAGTTATTGATGTTATTTGTCTGCTGTGTTGTTTACTGTTTCTATCTACATTTACTGTATTTATCTACTGTTTCTGTCTACGTTTACTGTTTCTAATATATTACTGTTTCTATCTATGTTTCTATCTCTCTCTACTGTCTACTGCTACAATATTCTACTTATACCTTGTTCTTTCTATCCACTATGCAATAGTAGATAGAAATAACAACGGATATATACCGGTTGTCATGGTAATACTCATTCAAACTTAAATAGAAAGATAGTCAATGTTTGTGTGTTATTTATTATTATTGTTATTATTTTATTATCATTGTTATTATTTTATTATCATTGTTATTATTTTATTATTATTTTATTATTTTATTATCATTGTTATTATTTTATTATTATTTTATTATTTTATTATTTTATTATTATTTTATTATTATTTTATTATTAACCATTGCTGCTCGCCTACACCGCCTAAAGATACTGCGAACTGCATACTAATTTACAATATCCATAGTAACATAATATAGATTACATAATTTCAATCGGTTGATTACATAAGGCGTTGCCAGTTTCTTTTTATTTTTTGTTTTAATTATTTTCTTTTCGGTTTGAGTCGAAAGAAAAGAAAAGAAAAGAAAAAGAAAAAGAAAAAATAAAATTTGTTAAGTAAAGAAAATTTAAAATTTACTACAGAGTGAAAATTGAAAATTTATTTAAAAATCAAAACTGTGCGCAGCATAAATTTTATTACATTTAATAACATTGGCAACATTTGTTAGCATTTTTCTCTAAATGGCTTTAAAACGAATCAACAAGGAGCTTTCTGATCTTGGAAGGTAGGTTTTGTTTTGCATTTCTTGCGTTTGTTTACGTTTGTTTGCATTTTTTTGCATTTGTTTGTATTTGTTTGTATTTTGCATATTTAGTAGTATTCTATTGTAGTTATTATAGTTAGTGTTTTTCAGTTGTAGTGTAGTTAGTTAGTTGTAATTGCCTGTAGTCGTAGAAGTATTTGCACGCGAGCATTTGGTATATAGTGTTTTATTATTTTATTACTATTTATTCTTTATAGTTGCTGATTTATATTTTTTTTTTTTTTTTTTTTTTTTTTTTTTTTTTTTTTTTTTTTTTTTTTTTTTTTTTTTTTTTTTTTTTTTTTTTTTTTTTTTTTTTTTTTTTTTTTTTTGGTGTTTTCTGGTGTTTTTGGTTTTTACCTTCTATTTTATCATTTTCATTAGTTTTTATGTCTTTAGTTTTTAGTTTTTATGGCTTGCTTATTAGTTTTTCCTTTTCACTTTACTTGCTTTACTTGATGGTATAATTTTTAATTTTTTATTTTTTATTTAATATTTTTATTTTACTTTATTTACTTCTATTTTTTTTTTTTAATTTGCTCTACTTTCATGTTTTAATGTTAACTTTTTCTTATTCTATTGTTAAATATTAGCTATATTGTTTATTAGTTTTTTTTTTAGTATTTTTTATCTTCATTTAACTTTATGTTTTTTTTAATTTTTAATTTTTATTTTTTTTATTTTTTTAATTCTTAATTTTTAATTTTTTCATTTTTTAATTTTAATTTTTTTTTACTTTTTGTATTTTATTTAATTTACTTCATTTAATTTCACCGTTTAAATATTATTCATTGGGTTTTTAGTTACTTTTTTATTTTTTTATTTTTATTTTTATTTTTATTCTTACTTTTATTTTTATTCTTACTTTTTAATTTTCACCACTTCAATAGCTACTAACTTAACAGAGACCCGCCTTCTTCTTGCAGCGCAGGACCAGTTGGTGATGACTTATTTCACTGGCAAGCTACTATAATGGGACCTGCAGATAGTCCTTATTCCGGAGGTGTTTTTTTCCTTTCTATCCATTTCCCTACAGATTATCCGTTTAAACCTCCTAAAGTAAATTTTACTACAAAGATTTACCATCCAAATATTAATTCTAATGGTTCAATTTGCTTAGATATTCTTAGAGATCAATGGTCGCCGGCTTTAACTATTTCAAAAGTTCTTTTATCAATTTGTTCATTACTCACAGATCCTAACCCTGATGATCCTCTTGTGCCAGAAATTGCTCATGTTTACAAAACTGACAGGCAACGATATGAAGCTACAGCACGTGAATGGACAAGAAAATATGCCGTATAATATAGATTATAAATATTATATATGATATAATATAATATATCATGTTATATTATATATTTTTATCTTTTATTTGATTTTATTTTATTATTACTTTATTATTTTATTTTTTATTATTATTATTATTATTATTATTATTATTTTTATTTTTATTATTTTTATTATTTTATTTTATTATTTTTATTTTAATCTCACTATTTTCATATGTAATTTTCTTTTGAAATTCTTTAGTTTGCTCTAAATAAATAGTATATACTAAATTTAAATAATAAATTCATTACTGTTCATACTCTATAGTTTATTATTATTCGTACTATGAAAAAAAGCAAAAAAAAAAAAGAAAAAATTATTATACAAAAATCTTATTTTAATACATAATCAAATGCTTAACAATTTTTAAAAATCAATAATTCTAAATGCTTAAACAAACTTCTAAATAAAAACTACATAAAAACTATATAAAAACTAAATAACTAAATAAAAACTATAACCAACCATGTCATTCTCTATCATTGTCATCTTCATGTTCTTCATTGATATCTTTTCGTAGTGATTTTCCCCATGTAGATTTTTGAAATTCTTGTATAACTCTCATGGATTCATCTTCAGTTGTAAAAGAATCAAATTCACCAAATAAGTTACTATAATCACTATCAGCTGATGTTCTAATACTATTATCAGCGACTGATAATCTATTATTATTTTTATTATTTTTGCCAACTTCAGTTTCATCTTTATTGTTATTAGTTTCTCTTGAATCTTGTGATTTATTTGAAAAAATAGATACGCTTCTCATCCTTCCTTTATTAAAAAGAGGAAGTGTACCCAGTTCAATTGTATTTCTTTTATTTTCACCTTCATCCTTATTTTTATTATCTCTAAATATTTCTTGATCATTTGCATCCTTTTGTTTTCCTTTAATTTTAGCTGACGGATTACCAAACATTTTACGCATACTTCCTCCTATTGAAGTAATCGATCGTGAAACTTTTCGTACTGAATTTCTTGTCCTAAAACTAGTATTGATTTTATTATCATATTTAGGTTTACTAGTGGTAGTACCAGATGTAATTGTAACTGTAGGAACCAAATCCATCCTTTTGTTACTTGTCTCAGATGTTTTATTCTTGTTACTGCTATTATCATTATTATTGATGTTATTATTTCTGTTATTATTGTTATTATTATCAATATCAGTGGGCACCTTATAGTAGTCATTTTCAAACTCATACTCTTCGTTATAACCTGCATAACACGTTTTCGGTGAAATAGGACTTCCAGATGTATTTTCTAAAGGAGTTAATGGTATATTAGTCATTTTAGATTTCTCTTCAGATCCTAAAGTATTTTCTCCTGATATTACGCTTAATTTATCTACTTTAAGTCCTTCCTTAAACTTCGGTCTTGCAGAGATTGGGATTAAACCTGGAACTGGTTTTCTAATAAGAGGTTGAGGAGATGGTAATTCCTGATGATTTAATCTAAAGGAATTTTTATAAGTTATATTTCCAACTTGAGATCCAGATATATTAGAATCTATACTTGAAGTAGAAATTTGCCCCATATTATTATATAAATTGCTTCTATCCTTACCATTCCTCATTCTAGTAATATTTGTGCTATGCGTGATAATATTCCTTTCACCACTTGCATCCGTAGTTGATGAACTAACTGATCCATTATAAAATACTTGCCCAAATGAATTACTATCAATTGGAGTCCCAGTTGTATATTCTTTATTATTTTTACATCCATTGAAATCTGTAGAATTTCCAGAATCAGTTGAATACAGATCATTATCTGCAATATTCCGTACACGAACAAAACTTGAACGATGTACCAGGTTAGCTTGTTTAGTAGATACTTTATCAGAGTTGCTTGAATTACCCGTGTTATTTGATAATTTATTTTTATTAGAAGAAAACAATGATATATTACTATCGTAAATTGTTTTAGTTTTTAAATAATTCCTCCTATCTTTAATCATAAGGAAAAACCCTCGCACTCTTTCACGAAGAATAAACTCATGAACTCGTTTTAAAAGCAATCGACGTTCAAGGAACTGAATTAAGGTTAAACAACTATTATCATCAATAACACAATAATGTGGAATTTGAAGTAAAAATTTAGTAAAAGATATCCCTTTCCCAGGGACTGCTCTAGAAATTGCCTCATAATAAAATTGATTAAACCTTTCTCGTCTCTCCCTCACGCGATCAAATGGTATACTAGAAATTATTTTATTTAATTTCCCAATATCAACACCATCAATAATTATCTTTTGCTCAGAATCAGGAATATAACGGTCACTTTTATTCAAAGTAGAAGATGAATTATTATTAGCTTGTTGTTCTAGCAGTTCATTAGATTTACATTGCTCAAGAATATCTTTTACCGAAAAAGGGGTATCATATATTCTTATACCAAAAACATTATCTAATGAACGCATAAGCTTAGACAAGTCATCAACGGATATATATCCACTTCCGTGTGGATCATATCTAGCCCAAGTTGCTTTGAATTTTCGTAGTCTAGCACGAGAAAATAGTCTCATTTTCCCAGAAGTTTGATAAACAAAACTAAAACCGTTATAAATTAGCGAAACAAACATATTTGTAAAAATATACATACTCAAAATATTCCATGAAATGAAAAGTAAATAAGCATAAGCTTTACTACCACAATCTGTTTCTAAAAATGTTGCGCCCGATACACAATAAGGTGCCTCTACCATATAATCATACATAATTTGATTCCATCCTTCTCCAATACTCATACGAAATAATAAAATAAGAGCTTTTGGTACCGTTCTAAAATTTAAAGCATATGTTTCTTGTATACCAAATCGTGTTAATCCAAAAATTTGTGTAAAGGCAATAGCATAAACTACAAAAAGAACTCCCCAACTAATGAGGAGTCCCATTAAGGAATGAAAATTACTTAATGCAGTTTTAAAAAGCTGATCTAAACGATCTAATCTTGGAATCCATAAAACTGCAACTAAAAGTAAAAATAATCGTTGCACTTGGAATAATGCAACCGAATAACTACCATTTAATACTGAAATAGTAGTATAAAGTGAGCCCATGATAACGAAAAACCCATATAAATTCCAATAAGACCTTAGAAATGGTTTGATACCAATGCCTATTAATCTGATTGAGTAATAAGTCAACAAACAAATGGAAGTCACCAAAAATAATGCATCCTGAGTATTAACATATGCTGCACTGGTTGGAAATTTATCTAGTGCAAGAACTATCGTATGAACAAAAAGACTAACTGTATAAAAAATAGAAAATCTTTTTTTCTTCTGAGTTGCAAAATCATAACACCATCCACGAATTTTATCGTTCGGTCTAATTGCATTATATTTCCAAGGATGTACCTGTCTCAACACTCGAGCTATTTCCATCCATGAACGTTGCTCTGAAGTTAAAAATGCAGTTCCAGTAGTCTTTGCATAATTTTGAATCACAACTGATACGAAAAGCGTTAATATAAATACACTACCAATAAAGTTGAAAAAAACAGGGAAAATAGCATTATATCTAGATGAAAAAGGTACAGGATTCAAACCATGACCAGATATACTTTCCGCGGCAAATAAAAAATCCGTCCATCCTTCTAAAGATAAAAATGTAAATAAACTTTGAAAGGATTCAAAAAAACTATCAAAATTAAAGTAAGGATTACTTACAACTCTAGGAATTTTAATATTCCAATTAAATGGGCTATCCTCAAACTCATCAACACATTGAGATAATTCAGTATTATCATCATCATTGCAATAATACATTTTTCCACAGTATAGATTCAATGCCCAAATAGTAAAAGGAATTAAAATGCTTAATGATAAAAGCATAGCATTAAACATTTTAGCAACTCCAACAACAATAATATTATAAAAAGTTTCCCTAGCTTTTTTACTTAAATTAAGTAATCTTAATGCTCTCAGAGCTTTAAATGCTCTAAAAAAACGAGAAAGTTGTCTTTCTTGCTTTAAATATGAGATTATTGAAATCCATATTGTAATTAACACAAAAAAATCAACACCTCCCCATGAAGATCTTATATATCCGTTTGGAGTGAAAAAAAATCCATCAGCAATAATGTTTATTAAGAATTCTAGCGTGAAAAATATAACAAAACCTAAATCAGTATACATCATCCAATTAAAAGTATCTGCGTTATATAAAAGATATTTTTTTTCATATAATGGAGTAGTAATACATGAAATCACAACCATAGTAAAAATTGCAGAAAAAATAATTGCCGAGGCAATATATTTTATTGTACGTCGAGGAACTACACCATCATATCGTTTACCGTTAGATGGGGGCAGTATAGACTGACAAAACCTTCTTAGCCGATTTGTGGGCTTAAACATGTATAAAGAAATGTTAAACTCTGGATGCTCTTCTAAATATTTTTGCCTTTGCGTTTTATGTTTAGCATGTGCATTTCTTGCATCTTGTGCAAAAGTAGTAGGATGGTTAAATTTCAATGGCTTTAAAACATTTTTTGAAATAATCCCGTAAAATGGATTAACATATAAATCAGGCCAAACTTTTCGTAGAACTTCATGAAACGTTTTTAAAAGATAATTGGATGTACTACTTGTACCATTTGCTTCAGAAAAAATCTCTTCCTTTCTCCAAAAATCTTCAATTACATCAGATTTTAGTAGCATATTAAATGCGGCCGGTCTTGTTGCCAAACGTTCGTTTTCAACTTTTATAGCTTTGCTATGAAATAATAAAGAAAAAAAAGTAGGGTCAGTATCTTCTTCATCTTCAAGTAGATAATTTTTAACAAACATTTTAATTTGTTCGTGATGCTTTTGATACTCGGGAACCTCTAGAGAGTCGTTTATGACACAAATGAAAAGGTTAAAAACGATACTACTAGAGAAAACGAACCAAGTAATTAAGAAAATTGCACCAATCCATGCTACTTGAAATGGGGCTTCCGATGAAACTACATTTTGTAGAATAGATACCCAATTTTCTGTAGAAGTGATTATGTACATTCCTATGAATGAATTTAAAAAATCAAAGAAAGAAACAAGGTTTATTGTTTCTGCATTTTCATATGCAATTTGACCATGAAATATTTGTGTAGCAAAAATAGTGCATAAGTAAGTTAGCAATAATAAAAAAATTGTAAGATTAATAATTCCTACAATATTTTTAATAACAAGCTTCCAAATATTTCTAATAGATGGTATAGCCATAGCAACCCTATAGGAACGAAGAAGTTGGAAGACAGTTAACCAAGAATATAGTATAGAGGAATCATAAATTGGGGGAAGAAGAATAACCATAGTTGCAATAGCTAAAGATAAATCAATATCGTTTAGGTAATCATCGAAAAAAGCTCTCCAATTTGGTAAATATGAGAAAAATCTAAGAATTATCTCTCCAAATAAAACAAAAGTAATTATGACTTCTATAACATGAATAGAATTATATCGTGAAACGGCCATTGAATCAGACCGGAGTGCCTGAATGATCAGATCGAAGACTACTATAAGAGTAAAAACCCAGTTATATTTTAAATAATAGGATAATATTTTATTTTTATAAGCACATTTATAGTCATAGGGTTTATTAAAGCCCTTTTTGCTAACCTTCATCGGTTCTGCAGAAAAAGCACTCTTTTGACTTTCTTCCCTAAGCACAGAAAATGAAGAACTGATCACAGCTACCAATAAATTCATTAACCATAACCCAAGCATCAAAACACCAACAATGAAAAAAATACATGAGACCATATAATCTGTAGAAATCATATCGTACATATAATTAGAAAACCCGTTTAAAGACATGATTACAAAAACAATTTGTAAACTATTTAAAAAATTATCAAAATTTAAAACGCCATCTTCAGAAACATTTTCTGGTCCTGATATGCACAATGAATTAGCTGGGCAGATATACCCCTTAGCTACAGAAATACTTTCTCTTCCATCTAGATATACAAAGGGTTCTGGAATGTTTGTTATATTATTTTCATATCCTCCGCATAAAATGCCTGTCTCATAGGGATTTTGTTCTCCAGTAGGGTCATGCCATATACATTGTCTATGAAATGATCCTTTAAAAGCTTGTACGCCAATAATGGCGAAAAGGGCCCAAAAAAAAGCAATAAAAATTCCAATATTAACTAGAAGAGGAGCAGCTTTTTTAAGACTTTGTAAAATCGAAGCAGTACCTTTTGTAAGATTTAGCAGACGCAAAATACGTAAACTACTTAGCATGAAAAGAATAGATATTTTATGATTATAAGAGATTATATCCTCTGATATATTATGATGTTTATGAGAAATAACAGCACCAAAATAAGTCCAATAAGCAATAAGGGATACTATATCAAGACGATGCCAACTATACCGAAGATAAGCCCTTCGAAGGATATGGTTTTTTTCTACGGAATACAGTCCTTTACTCATATTTTCTAATGTTGGATTAGAAGAAGAACCGGTTGTGCTTGAAGAAGGGTTAATAGGAGGATCTTTTTCGTAAAGATCAGTTTTCGTTGATTTTATAACAGGTAATTGTACAGAGCGAATATTTTTAACTTCCTTATTCCAAATTTCATTACCAGCAAATACAAATATATAGTCATATATACGTACTAAAAAGCTTCTATTATCTTGTTTACTTTTAGGTGAAATAATTTTTGGGTTTTTCCAAAGACCCATAACTATTATTTTCCCAGTAGCTTCAAGAGTGAAGATAATAAATAAGACTAAAATAGCATAGTCCATCCAATCTGAACCCCACCTTGAATTAACAATTTCAACAATATTTGAATTTTGGGCAGCTTCGCGAGTGAGAATGACAACCTGTAAAATTAATAAGGCCATCATGATTGGTGGGTATAAGCGTGAGCAAAAGATTTTATAAAGAAATATTCTAAACCAATTATTTTCGCTTATAAAGCCTAGAGATTTATCCATGAAAAAATTATTAGGTGGTGATGGAGGGGGATTACTATTATTTACATATATTGGTGATGGTGTATCTGTGATTGAGCTTTGTTTAGTAATGGTATGATTAACAATATTAGGTGGCGATGAAGGAGATGGTGTTGATGTTAATGATGATGAGAAAGAAGATGTAATTGGATTAGAATGAGAAGATAAATCGTGTATCTCGTCAATTCTTGAGTATTTTCTTTTGTCAATTGAGTTCACATGATGATATTCAGTTGTCGCAGACATTACTCTTTTTGACATTGCTTCTAAAGCATGTGAAAACCGTCTTGGAGATAATATTTCGGTGAATGCACGTCTATAATTCTGTGAAGATTTATTATTAACAACATTGGGTATATAGGGAGAATTAGGATCATAATTGAATTCAGAATAACCTAAATCGATATGAGATTGTATATTATCTGTCGGACTTGCAAAAGGATTTTGCGATCCCTTGTTTGTCTCACTAAAAGTAGTACTATTATTATGTTTACCAGATGAAATATAAGGAAATGAGGATGTTGAAGCATTATCATATAAGGCTGTTTCATAATGATGTTTATAAACAGGGCTTGAATTTACAGTGTGTACTACAACTGGAGAGTGATTTAAATCCTCGTCATTCGAGTTTCCTGTATAGGGTGTATCAAAAGGATTTTCTCTGTAAGCACCTGATTTTATACGAGGTTTTTGAGTATTATTGTTATTATTGTTACTGTTATTGTTATTGTTATTATTGTTACTGTTATTGTTATTGTTATTGTTATTGTTATTGTTATTGTTGTTGTTGTTGTTATACATTGTATCGTTACTTTGAGCATTAAACCTTGATGCATTATTATCCGCAGAGGATGAAAATGCGGAAGAAGTTGAAGCTGGTTCTGAAGGTAATATAAATGCGCTATTTAAAAAATGATTGGATGTATCGGAATTTTCCATATTATCTTCACCTGGGTTATTCTGCTGGATAGGAGAATAATGTGAATTTGAGTGAAATGGACGCTTTGGCATCCCCATTTCCCAGAGTTTTTTCCCATTGAAGTATGGTTTATTTTTTCTTAATTTACTATTTTCTAGCGTTGAATTTAAACTTGAATTTAAATGTGAGTTTGAAAAATTATTATCTGACTGGTTAAAATTTTCATCCTGGAGATTAGTATTAGAGGTTGTTATTTCCCCATCTTGAGTGTCCGAGTGTGAATTATTACTTTTTTTAAAGTTTTTCATTGTGGCTAATTATGTTTAAGTGAATAGCTCAGTTAGAAAACGAAATTAACATTGAACCAGAAGATTTGAAGATTTCAATTTTTGATACCACTGAGTTGGTGAATTATAGTTAAAACAGATCCTAGTAAATGGTTTAAAAGTAGTTTGAATTTTAATAATTAAATGTTCAAACTCTAATCCAGATAAGATTAACCTGGTGAATTTCACTGCAGAAAGAGTAAAAGAGTAAAAGCAAGTGAATTACAAGTTATAAATATATTTAGCCTCTAAATTGGTTCAGATTTTAAAATATTTTAAAAAATCCAATGACTTGCCAAATTGGGTGTCAAATTGGTTGTGTTTCTATAGCCAATTATAGATTGAATGTTAATCAAAAACACCAACTTTGACTCTTCAAATAGTGTAAAAACACGTAAAAAACCTTATAAATTTCTAATAAAACTCTAAAAGACTTGAAAAAATGCTAAAAAAAATGCTAAAAAAATGCTAAAAACACCAGAAAAACGCCAGAATTGCAAATCCTTTAAAATTTTAAAATTTAAACGCAATTTTAACAAATCTACCAACTATGCTAAAAATGTAAATCAACCTGTTTTTAAGACAAATTTCCCATTTCTGAACCAATTTTCCCGCTTTTTTTTCCTATACAAACCTCACGTTTGGCTCTATGTTCTCTACTAATTTTTGTTAAAAAATGCTTGTGTTTTCAACTAGTTATTACTGTTTTCGTATTTTTTACTCAAAGTTTCTATATTTGTATTTTTGCAATGCGTAATTATTCTTAGTTTCGCTTTTGTGTTGCCATACCAACCATTACCAACTTGTTGCTGGGGCAACAAGTTGGTAATGGTTATTACGTGATTGGTTATTAATGGCGTTTTAAAATGCCTTGGATGACCATTGTTTTCTGTAATACATGTTATTATATACAACCAACTACACTAGAACAGCAAAACAACTTAAAGAAGTGAGAAAAATATAAGCAAATACACAGAAATAAAATAAACAAAAGGAGATATTAAAAATGTTACAATTAATAAAACAACAAACTAATAACAAACTAGTACAATCAAATAACAAACATTTATTTAACTAAATAATCAAAAAAGTCTCTTCGTTTTAGTACTGTAAATGACAAATGTTGTCATGGCAATACGTAAATATTCACTTGGAAATGTTCAAATAATAACTAGTACTAGAAAAAAGGTGTATAATAAATAGTATATTTATAGAAACAAGGTTCGCTCGAAACTACACTATAATGATTTTACTATTTAGACTTTTTAATATATACGGTATAATTTACAATTTATTTACAATTTATAATTTACATAATTGCTTGTCTGCCTCACTACTATCAAACGACATCCTGGAAATGGATGCTGCTAGCGAAATAAGGCGAGTTTATATACGCGTAGTTTAATGACTGTAAAGCTATTCTAAGAAGCTAGACAGAGATAAGGATTTACGCAAAATTAAGAATAATATGTAGAAAGGAAAAAGAAAAAGGGATTTTTTTTCTTTATATAGAGACGAGTTGTTATAGTAACGCTCATAGAGTTGGTTGTCATGGAATGAGTTTTTTTATTAAAGCTGCTCTAAGTCTTTCTTGTTTATAGTTAAAAGGGAAATAGTAAATATGTGAATTTTAATATATAGTTATAATATATAATTGTAAATATAACTGTAATAGGTTTTTTGAAATAATATTTATATAATAACATCTATTGTAAAGCCAATAAATCCATAATAACTGTAATAACCACAGCAAAGCATAACATTTATCGTAAATACATAGTAATAAACAAGTTAATGTTCAAATGCTTTTCAACCATTAAGACTTTTGTTCGTCAACATAAGTCTTGTATGTGTTAGCACGACCATAAGACACCATGTAGCGATTCTTTGTATAAGAGTCGATATCAACCGGAGGATATTTAGCCGATCCATTTTGTTCACAACCCGGTAAACAAGTAACAACGTAGTCTGGATTTCCATTAAAAAAGAAAGGTACTGAAAATCTTTCTTTACCAGATTTATTAATTACTCTATGAAAATTTGACACATATTGATCATTAGTCCATCTTTGCATTAAATCACCTAAATTAACAACATAAGCACCTTCAATAGGATCGACATCAACCCAATCACCAGTTTTTCTGTTTAAAACTTGTAAACCACCAACATTATCTTGCATTAAAATTGCTAAAAATCCAAAATCAGTGTGTTTACCAATTCCACGCTGATTTGCAATTTCATTCACTGGTTGAGGTGGATAATGAAGTAATCTAACAGTACATGATGCTTCGTTTGTAAAATCAATAAAATAGGTTGAATCAATACCTAAACCTTCAGCAATTACAGAAATCAAATCTTTTGCAAGTTCTATCATTGTATTAAAATATGTTGTAATTGTTTTTTCAAAATCTTTTGGGTTAGAAACATCTTGTGGCCATAAATTAGGACCACAGTTTACTTTTTTAGCAACCACTGATGGATGGTCTAAGGGCAATTCTTTTCCAAAATAAATACCTTCTTTTAATTCTGGTAAAGTACCTTCTTCGAGTATTTGAGATTGTAATAATTCATAACCACGATTATACCAATTTTGTGATTTATCAACTTTTAGTTTTTTCTCTACTGGCAATGAAAAGAAATCTCTAGAGTTTTCAAATACTTTTTTTTGAAGTTCTAATGGAACTTTATGGTTGATTATTTGGAAAAATCCATTATCCAAACAAGATTCTCTAATCTGTTGGACCACTTTATCTCTTGATATTTTGTCATTTGAATAGATGGCTATATGTTAGTTTATTATTGGTATATTTGTATATTTGTATACAAACTTACGACTTATATCTATAACAGAAGGAGCTCCAGGGTTTACAACGTGCATGGTGCATATAGATTATACTAGAGTATAGACTAGGGAATATAAAATATATGGGATATATGTAGTAAAATCAATACATTTTACAATAGAGTAGACACTCCATATATAGACAAACACAAATTAATCCATTACGTGTACTTCGGAAAGGTCCGACTACGTCACACTACAATCTACAATATACAATTCAAATATTTCATAATAACTACATCTATTTTATGTTAAGTTCTCTAATCCGTGAGATTAAAGTTTATGTTAATCATTATCTTATCTTTTTTTCAGCGCCAAATATTAATTTAATTTAATCTAGAAAAGGAAAAAAATGGCCCAAGTAGTCAAAAATAGCCAATCATGGAAGTAAAAAAGATGACTACTATAGGGTTTAGGTTGGGTTGTTGTGGCAACCAAAGGACTTCTCCGATATATACGTACGTATACTATACTATACATATGATAATACTTTTATCTCTATATACTATTGCCTGAATTTATTGTATATATTTCCATGCTAATATCACTTTTTCTACTTTATAGTAAGAATATTCCTGGAATCATAAACTGTTTTGTCTATGTTATCTGTGTTATCTGTGTTGTCACGGGGATATGCACTTTATTGGGTAATGCATTGTAGAATACTAGGTAATACATCACAGGGTAATACCAATTACTCAGCAAGCTGAGTAATTGGGTGTGTATAATATACAATCCCTTACTAACATGACAACAAACATGTCGAAATAAAAAACCGCAAACAACCGAAAAAATACAAATAAGTAAGAAAAGATAATTAAGACAAGTATTTAAAACATTGAGAAAAATAGATCATATTGATTCCCATTTTGTTTCTTTTATAACTTCCAACCTAGGTGTTTTGTGTAAGTGATTGGAAATAAGAAATATTTCCTAATTGGATATGCCATTCCATTTTTAGAGTTTCTATTCCCAATTGGGTTTATTTCCTATTTTGGCAACTGGCTGATTGCTTTTGTCCAGAAGCAGACGCGTGTTAATTGTTAATTTGGTTATTGTTTGTTCTTGTTAGTTGTTTGTTTTTGTTTTGTTGTTATATTTTTTGTTATAAATTGTAAGTTGTAACGCGTTTTAAGGCTCCAGTTTGAGTGTGAAAGAGTGATAAAGTGAAAAGAGTGTAGAGTATAGTGTAAAGAAATGAAAAAATGTATGGTGGACAGTAAATAGGTTAATTGTTTAATGTAAACAGTATAAAAGAGAAAGTAGTATGGTTAATTAATTTAACGCGTTAAAAAATGCCAAAGAAATGCCAAAGAAATGCCAAAAAATAATGCCAAATATCTGCCAAATACCTGCCAAATACCTGCCAAAGTGATGCCAAAGGAAGCAAGGGGGGAAAGCGTCATTGTATGTAGTAAAAATGCAAAAGCATGTGAAGATATAGATTGACATGTGATGGATATGCAAAAGTACATAGAATTACGCTTGACGCTTGTCGCTCGAATTGTTCATGCTTAAACGCTTTTTTGATTTGCTTGTTATGTTGATTTATTGATTATATTCATAGTTGATATTGTTTGTTTATTATATTGTATTAGTTATATTATATTAATTATACTATATTTCATTTTTGTTATGTTCTAATTATTTATGTGTTTATTTATTATTGTATTATATTAACTATTCTTATTTATTTAATAGCTATTTAATCATTCTTTATCTTTATAATCATTTGTTTATATTTATTCTTTGTATTGTTTTTATTGGTTATTATATTATATTATATTATTGTTTGTTTTCATTCTATTTTATTTTATTGTATTAAATTAGATTACTTTTTTTATTTATTTACAATATTGTATTGTGTATTTTTATTTTTATTTTTATTTTTGTTTTTAATTATTTTATCATTTATTATTATTGTGTTTATTCTACCTTATTGTATTATATTGTATTGTTATTAATTATTTTATTTTTATCTATAATTTAAAATTTATTATTTTGTTTTATTTTACTATAATTTAATATTTATTTTATTTTTTATTTATAATTTAATATTTATTTTATTTTTTATTTATAGTTTAATATTTATTTTATTTTTTATTTTTTATTTATAGTTTAATATTTATCTTATTTTATTATTTTATTTTATTATTTTTTATTTTTTATTTATAATTTAATTTTATTTTATTTTTTATTTTTAATTTGTAGTTTAATATTTATTTTATTTTTTATTTATAATTTAATATTTATTTTATTATTCTATTCTATTTTTTATCTATATTTTATTTTATTTTATTTTATAATTTAATATTTATTTTATTTTTATCTATAATTTAAAATTTATTTTATTTCATTTTATTTTACTATAATTTAATATTTATTTTATTTTTTATTTATAGTTTAATATTTATTTTATTTTTTATTTTTTATTTATAGTTTAATATTTATCTTATTTTATTATTTTTTATTTTTTATTTATAATTTAATTTAATTTTATTTTTTATTTTTAATTTGCAGTTTAATATTTATTTTATTTTTTATTTATAATTTAATATTTATCTTATTTTATTATTTTTTATTTTTTATTTATAATTTAATTTAATTTTATTTTTTATTTTTAATTTGCAGTTTAATATTTATTTTATTTTTTATTTATAATTTAATATTTATTTTATTATTCTATTCTATTCTTTATCTATTTTTTATTTTATTTTATTTTATAATTTAATATTTATTTTATTTTTTATTTATAATTTAATATTTATTTTATTTTTTATTTATAATTTAATATTTATTTTATTTTTTATTTTTTATTTTTTATTTTTTATTTTTTATTTATAATTTAATATTTATTTTATTTTATTATTTTATTTTATTTTTATCTATAATTTAATATTTTTTTATTATTCTATTCTATTATTTTATTTTATTTTTATCTATAATTTAATATTTATTTTATTATTCTATTCTATTTTTTATCTATATTTTATTTTATTTTATTTTATAATTTAATATTTATTTTATTTCATTTTATTTTACTATAATTTAATATTTATTTTATTTCATTTTATTTTACTATAATTTAATATTTATTTTATTTTTTATTTTTTATTTATAGTTTAATATTTATTTTATTTTATTTTATAATTTAATATTTATTTTATTTTTATCTATAATTTAAAATTTATTTTATTTCATTTTATTTTACTATAATTTAATATTTATTTTATTTTTTATTTTTTATTTATAGTTTAATATTTATCTTATTTTATTATTTTTTATTTTTTATTTATAATTTAATTTAATTTTATTTTTTATTTTTAATTTGTATTTTAATATTTATTTTATTTTTTATTTATAATTTAATATTTATTTTATTATTCTATTCTATTTTTTATCTATATTTTATTTTATTTTATTTTATAATTTAATATTTATTTTATTTTTTATTTATAATTTAATATTTATTTTATTTTTTATTTTTTATTTTTTATTTTTTATTTATAATTTAATATTTATTTTATTTTATTATTTTATTTTATTTTTATCTATAATTTAATATTTTTTTATTCTATTCTATTATTTTATTTTATTTTTATCTATAATTTAATATTTATTTTTATCTATAATTTAATATTTATTTTATTTTTATCTATAATTTAATATTTATTTTATTTTATCATTTAATTTTAATTTTTATTATATATTGACTATTTTATTTTACAATTGATTTATTTATTAGTTATTACTTTATTATTGGATTTATTTTTTTTTATCAATTATTATTTTATTAATGCATTTATCTTTTTATTAGTTATTATTTTATTATCTATCAACTATTCTCTATTTTTTATTTTATTTATCACTTTGTATATTTTATTATTGTAAACTTCTTTATTGTATATACATTTTTTACTATTATTTTCTTTTTTCATATTATGTGTTTTACTTTTTTATTATATTTTACACATACATAGCAAATTTGTATTGTGTAAATAAGAAATTTGATCTTATTCTAACTCACAGTTTTCCTTTTCACTTTGAAATGGTTTCTTCGTCTCCTGGTAAATCTAGGAATGCGCAGGTAATTAATTACATTACATTACATGTATAAACACATGTATAAACACATGTATAAACACATGTATACACACATTTATGTGTATATACAAAGACATTTATAAAAAAACATACACACATGTACACATGTACACTGTATACAGTGTATAAATGTACACATTTATGAATAAATACAAATATTTAACATTTACTGACTTTATTTTGCTATTTGCTTTTTTGTTATTGTATTTTATTCTATTTTATACACCCAGGAAATGGTTCAGATAGGTAATACATTTTGCTTTTGTTTACTATACAAAATTCTAATTATTATAGACAATTCAGAATTTGTTTTTGGCCAAAATGGTGGAAGAGGTTTGCCTTTAAGAGCATTACTACGTTCATCGTCAAATGCTCCTTCACATTCAAAACTAGACGATGATTCAGAGTGTGTATTTGTTAATTTATTTAAATTATTTAAATTATTTTATTTTATTTAATTTAAATTAATTTAATTTATTCTGTTCTATTTTATTTTTATTTTTAATTTATTTATTTTATTTTATTTTATTTTAATTTAATTTAATTTAATTTAATTTATTCTGTTCTATTTTATTTTTATTTTTATTTTTAATTTATTTATTTTTAATTTATTTATTTTTAATTTATTTATTTTATTTTATTTTAATTTAATTTAATTTAATTTATTTTATTTTAATTTAATTTAATTTAATTTATTCTTTTCTATTTTATTTTTATTTTTATTTTTAATTTATTTATTTTACTTTTATTTAATTTATTTTAATTTATTCTAATTTATTTTAATTTATTCTAATTTATTTTAATTTATTCTAATTTATTTTAATTTATTCTAATTTATTTTAATTTATTCTAATTTATTTTAATTTATTCTAATTTATTTTATTTTATTTAATTTAATTTACTTTTATTTTTAATTTTATTTATTCAAATTCTTCTATTTAATTAATTTAATTTAATTCAATTCAATTCAATTAAACTAACTCAATTTCATTTTACTACATTCTTTAGCAATGAGTCGCGGATTGTTGGTGCTTCTTATTCCTTTGCAGACTGGGCGAGAACAGGAATGCTGTAGGTTCTTTGTTAAATTATTCATTGTTCAATATCTTATTATTAAACGTATTCCAACTCTTAACTAATTTATCTCTTTCTTTATTTTATGCTTGTAGTTCAAAACACAGTTCGGGATACAGTTCAAGGAGGCAATCTATGGATAAATCAGAAAAATCAATAGCACACTCAAATTCTAGTTTAGGTAATTCATATGACGATGATTATGACTGGAATCCACGTTTAGATGATGATGACAATGAAGCAAGACGAATAAAATCAATAGAAAATGTACCAGATAAAGAAAAACGCAAAAAAGGCAAAGGAAAAGCCACAAAATACCATAGAAACAGTTTTAATTATATGACTAATATTGGTCCAAGTAGCTTAACAGAAGGTACATCTGATAGCATTGGATCGAATAATTATACACAAGGAAATGGAAATTCAAGTATAAATTCAAATGGAAGTAAAATGACTGATAATAGTAGTAATAATAGTAATGATAATAATAACGATACCTTTAATATAGATACACAACTACGAGGTACATCTCAAGTAACAGAAGCATCATCATTTGCAGAACTTGAATCTATAAATGCTAGACTTTCACGGATAAATCGATTTAAAAAATTACTTGATGCCAAAAATGTTGATATAATTGCACTTAAAAAATTAGCATGGTCAGGTATTCCAGATGAATTACGTGCAATGACATGGAAACTTTTATTAGGATACCTTCCAACAAACTCAGATAGACGGGCAGTGACATTAGCTCGAAAACGAAAAGAATATACAGATGGGGTTGTACAAGCCTTTTCACGTAAAAGAGATCAAACAATGTGGCATCAAATTATTATTGATGTTCCGAGGACAAATCCACATATTAAACTTTATGGATTTGAAGCTACACACAGATCATTAGAACGAATATTATATCTTTGGGCAACTCGGCATCCTGCATCTGGATATGTACAAGGTATAAATGATTTAGTTACCCCATTTTTTCAAGTGTTTCTTGCATCAAGTCTTGATAATGATGAAAATGTTAATGATTATAATCCTAGTAATATTTCTAAAGAAATTATGGATCAAGTTGAGGCAGATAGTTTTTGGTGTTTAACTAAACTTTTAGATGGAATTCAAGATAATTATATACAAGCACAACCTGGAATTCAAAGGCAAGTTTCTGCTTTAAAAGATTTAACGAAAAGAATTGATGTAAATTTAGCAAAGCATTTACAAAATGAAGGTGTAGATTTTATTCAATTTAGTTTTAGATGGATGAATTGTATGTTAATGAGGGAGTTATCAATCAATAATGTTATTAGAATGTGGGATACATATTTAGCTGAAGATCCAACAGGATTTTCGCAATTCCATGTATATGTTTGTGCAGCTTTTCTGGTTAAATGGTCTACACAAATACAAACAATGGATTTTCAAGAAATAATGATGTTTCTACAATCACTTCCCACAAAAGACTGGACTGATAAGGATATAGAACTACTACTAAGTGAAGCTTATATGTGGCAGTCCTTGTTTAAAAATGCTTCTGCACATTTACGACAGGGTGTTAATAGTGAATGAGATGTGTATAATTAGGAATTGGGAGTGAAATAAATAAATGAGAAATACAAAATACAAAATAATAAATCAGTAGATCAGAAATCAGTAAATAAATAAACCAATAAATACAGAATGAACAAGGAGAATAAGAATAAAAATAAAAATAAAAATAAAGATAATGAGAAGTAAAATTAAAATTAAAAACCAAAAACCAATCAAAAAAGTGTTCACCTATTAAGTCTGAATATCAACAAAGATTATGTACATGTAGTTGCACATATAAATAAACATACACACACATACCATGTTGCATATGATTAAATATATGTTTATATGTTTATATGTTTATATGTTTATATGTTTATATGTTTATATGTTTATATGTTTATATGTTTATATGTTTATATGTTTATATGTTTATATATTTATATATATTTTTTATATATTAGTTATATCAATGTGCATTGTATGTATTATTATATACACATATATACATCATGTACTTACGTACATGATGTATATGAAAAAAAATTACATAAACCTATTCGACAATAACGAATTATCCAAATGAACAAACGAAACCAAACCGGCCGCACGAGCTCGTTTTATCGCCTTTGAAATCTTCTTCTGTGTCTTTGTATTTGTACCCAAAATATCAGAATGCAAAATTCTACCTGAAGAAGTCATAAACGTAGATAACAAAGCTGGATTTTTTACAAGATCCATTAAATCAATATTTGAAAAATCAGGTGGTTCAACTGTTTCTCTTTTGGTGTTTGCTTTTCTTATAACATCCCATTTGAAATCATGTATATTTGCAATTTTTCCAGCTTTTACAGTCATCGTGTATCGATCAGGATACATTTTTTGAAATTCTCGTGCTTTTTGTTGAATATGAGACGCGTTTATTTTTTTAAACGTAGCTGTAAGTGCAGAGTCTGTAGGTAAAAAAAAAAAAAAAAAAAAAAAAAAAAAAAAAAAAATACAGTTAGTATCAACTTAATAAAGTCCACTTCGTATACTACGTATTCGACGTGCGCATTACTCACAATTAGACTTTTGAGGCTTGTCAAGTAAGTTCTTAAGTGCATTTGGAAAAGTCTCATTTGCGCCCTTTGACCCTTTTGAGACGGTTGCGCCTTTTACGCCGTTTGTTCCTTTTGTGGCGTTGTGCCTTTTTGTCTCCTTCGCCCCTTTTGCGCCGTCCGCCCCTTTAAGACCAGAAGGTTTAGAATTATTTTTTAAAGTAGCTGGCCGGCTAGTACCTGGCTGGGTCGAATTACCCTGTTTAGAGATTACCTTGCTAGAAGCTGGCTGGGTAGAACCGGCTCGACTTATACCTCCAGTTGAGAAGGATTTTCCTTAAAAGTTAGTATATAAAAAAAACACCCCCAATTGAATATTACACTAAAAACACTATAACAAATACCCTTTAAGTAGTTAGGATGAAAATTCTTAAAAATGATATTCTTCATACTGTTCTTGTTTTTACTATACTGTTCATAAAAATTGCTTTAGTTTTTGAATAAAGTTTTTATCAAACTGTCAATGATGTTTCTATGGTTACGCGATCTTTCGCAACGGAGTTTATTTTTTGTTGAGAGTGTTTATAGTGTGTGTGTATTGTAAAGTGTATGTTTGTGTTTTTATTTATATTATGTGTATTTGTGTTTTTATTTATATTATGTGTATTTGTGTTTTTATTTATATTATGTGTATTTATGTGTGTATTTATGTGTGTATTTATGTGGGTATTTATTTTGTATGTATTTTGTATGTATTTGTATACTTTATATTTATGCATTCTGTTGTATGTGAAAACTACAATAAATGATATATCACCATGGCAACATATAAATACTGTGCCCTTTGATAGTCCACAGTAGAAAGTGTATAAAAAAATTTCTACCATAATAACTATACCATGATAACCGTTGTCATGGTTATCTTTCCTGTTTCCTTTATAGTGAACAAACAAACTTTGAGTAAACAAGAATATATATTGTAAATATGGTACAAATATAATAAAATAAAGTAAAATATAGCGTAAATATAGTAAAATATAGTATAAATTAATGTAAATATAGTAAAATATAGTATAAATTAATGTAAATATAGTAAAATATAGTATAAATTAATGTAAATATAGTAAAATATAGTATAATAATTATGAATAATAGTGTAAATAGCATCTTATACTTGTAATTTAATAGCAACCAATATAACTGTTGTTTCTATGTGCACAACACTGTACTGGCGTATAGTGTTGTGTGTGTTTATAATAGATTACTAACATCGTTGCCATGATATCTTTTTTTTCAATTATTTTTTTCTTTTTTTTCTAAATAACCACAATGACAGATTTTGAAGAGGATGACGATTTGTTTGCAGACATTTAGTATGTATTATATATAATAATACTATAGTATGTAATACTATAGCTAATTCTATGGTGCTTTATATTATATCTATATGTTTTGTATATATTATTATATAATTTCTATATAATTTAGTTCTATGTTATTTCATACTATAGCTTTTTTTCTTTTTTTTTTTTTTTTTTTTTTTTTTTTTTTTTTTTTTTTTTTTTTTTTTTTTTTTTTTTTTTTTTTTTTTTTTTTTTTTTTTTTTTTTTTTTTTTTTTTTTTTTTTTTTTTTTTTTTTTTTTTTT
>JAJMCZ010000073.1:0-19890 GCA_030573245.1 Ascobotryozyma americana | reverse complement strand
GTTCTCATAGTAAGTTCAAGTATTTTCCAAACTTTAGTACTCCTGGAAAAACAACTAGTAGTTTTTGTTTTGCGTTTTTTTTGCGTTTTTTGCGTGTTTTTTTAGCTAAAAAAAAACAAATGTAAAAATTGCAAACAATTTCCCATACAAAAAAATTACACTGAATAGTTTAGTTCAAGACAAGTATTAAAAAAGCAGATACAAAAAATATCCCTTGTAAGATTCAGATTATAATACAAAGACAACGTAAATTTATGTAAAAACGACGTAGTCAGCTATAACGTATTGCAATTTCATTGGTTGAAAGATCTTAAAAAGTAACTTTTTCATTTTTTGTATATTTTCAGAAAATGCAAAATACATTTTAAAGAATACTCTGTAATAGCTTTATACTATATTTGTTTTTCGTTGTTTATTATTTATTATTGCCATTTATTATCAGTTGCTTTATATGGCTTGTGCTCATGTCGAAAATGGGACATTTCGTCCCGCAAATCCTTCAGATCATGTTTACAAGGAAGATTGTACACAATGTTTTGATTCAAGGGTATGTTTTTAAATACTCAACTGTTTATTATTAGGAAAATTAATTAACAATTTTAGGATGATTTACTAGGAATTGATGTCTGTCTTAGCTGTTTCAATGCTGGATGTCAAACTCAAGATAAAGGACATAAACACGCAATAGATCATTTTCAGTTCTCAAATCATCCCCTGGTTCTTAACATTAAGAGATCAAAGAAAGTGAAGGAGAGGGTGTGTACTGGTTTAAATATACTTTATTATTTTAATATGTATAAATTTATATAAAACTCTTTTCAATTATATGTTTATATACAATCACAGCCAATTGCTAACTGTTATCCAGAAGGAAGACTCTCCAACAAAAATAGCAAAACTCCGTATCGAAGCTGAAGATGAAGACGATTTGTATGACACAAAAACAACTGTCAAATGTCTAGCTTGTGGTGGTTTAGAGGTTGACCAAAGCATTCAAAAGGTGGGCATTAAATGGGATTATTATTGTTTTTTTATTATTTATTTTTATTTATTTATTTCTTATTTTTTATTTTTTACTTTAATTTTATTTATTTTTTTATTTCTCATTTATTTTTTACTTTTTTATTTATTTTTTATTTTTACTTTAATTTTATTTTATTTTATTTATTTATTTATTTATTATTTATTTTTATTTATTTATTTTTACTTTAATTTTATTTTATTTATTTATTTATTTATTTATTTATTTATTTCTCATTTATTTTTTACTTTTTTATTTTATTTACTTATTTATTTATTTTATTTTTACTTTAATTTTATTTTATTATTTATTTATTTATTTATTATTTATTTTTTATTTTAATTTTTTATTTTTTATTTTTTATTGTTAATTTTTAATTTTTAATTTTATTTTTTATTTTTTATTGTTAATTTTTAATTTTTAATTTTATTTTATTTTATTTTTCACTCATCTCTGTTTAACATAATTTAGTCTTCTAACTGCCTATAGATATCCAAAAGTGTTGATGCAATTATTAATTCTGTATCTTCAAGTCAAAAACATGAAGTAAAAGCATGGGAACAAGAATTAACATCGTGCATTCACATCACACATTTAAATCAAGACGCTTCTAAAAAATCTACTATCAGTAAGTTTATTTTCTATTTCAATTTTCTAAAAGATTTTTTTTTTTTTAATAAAAAAAAGCCTAATTTTGATTTTTCTTATTGACTTTTTTCCTTAGATTTAAAACATTGTTCCGATTGTGATTTAAATCAAAATTTATGGATTTGTCTAGAATGTGGGAATTTGGGATGCGGAAGACAGCAATTTGGTGGTATAGGAGGAAATGGTCACTCTTTACAACATTTTGAAACTACTAATCATCCAGTTTCCGTCAAGCTGGGTAGTATTACTCCAGATGGAAACGCTGGTAAGTTTTTTTAATCGTACTCATTTTCATTTTTTGTGTTTATATTCCAATTTATAAATAAATGCTTACGGATATTATTTTAGACGTTTATTGCTACATTTGTAACGAAGAAAGATTGGATCCAGAAATTAAAAAGCATTTAGATTTTTGGGGAATCAATATTGCTACACAAGAAAAAACTGAGAAAAGTTTAACAGAAATGGTAAGTTTTTTTTTTTTTTTTTTTTTTATCTTATTTATACTTCTGACTATTTTAACATCTTTAATAATATTTTATTAACATTTAAATTTTATAGCAAATTGAACAAAATATGAAGTGGGATTTCGATACTTCCGATGACGGAAAAAAAGCTGAAATGTTATTTGGACCCGGTTTTACAGGGTTTAAAAACATTGGTAATTCTTGTTACATGGCCTCGGTTTTACAATGTATCTTTGGATTACCAGAATTCAATCAAAGATATTATTTCCCTCAAAATGATATTCTTGAATGTTCAAAGCCTGCAGATGATTTAGAAACTCAATTACGTAAAATTGCTTATGGACTTTGGTCTGGTAGGTATTCTAAACCAATTTATGAAAATGGAGATACAGATCCACACCAAAAGGGAATTCCTCCTTCGATGTTTAAAGCTATTATTGGAAAAGGGAATGCAGAATTTTCAAGCATGAGACAGCAAGATGCATTTGAATTTTTATTGCATTTTAGTGAAATCATATCAAAAGACAATCGTAAAAGAAAAGCAGATGACCCTGTTAAAGCATTCCAATTTATTATTGAAGAGAGAATAGAGTGTTTGAATTGTCATAAAGTTAGGTATAGACAGCTAAAGGAAGATAATTTATCAATTTTAGTCCCTGTTAGAAAAGAGGAAAATAATATAGAAAGTTATAATGACTATGAAGCTGATGCGATAAAATATGAAGCTGTTTCTTTTAATGAACTTTTAGACTTATTTACAGCTAATAATAAGCTTGAGTATCATTGTTCTTCTTGTGATTTTAAATCTAATGAAGGTGCTGTAAAGCGATCGCTCTTTAAAACTTTTCCAAAGACTTTAGTTATTAACGCAAATCGGTTTATTATTGAAAATTGGGTTCCTCAAAAAGCTGATGTTCCTGTTATTGTTCCAGAAGGACCTATTGATATCACTAAATATATTTCCTTAGGTAAGCAGCCTGGGGAAGAAATATTACCTGACGATGAAACAGATACAAATAAAGATATTTTTGTTCCAAATGCAGACGCTTTATCTACATTAAATTCGATGGGTTTTCCTAATGCGCGTTGCGAAAAGGCTTTATATAATACTGGAAATAATAATGCAGAGGCGGCGATGGAATGGTTATTTTCACACATGGATGATCCAGATATTGATACTCCTTTAGTATTAAATTCAAAGGATAAAGGAAAAAAAAAGCTATTTTCAGATGAGCAAATTAATAATTTAACAGAAATGGGATTTTCACCTTTTCAAGCAAAAGCTGCACTTCAAAAAAATTCTGGACAGACTCAGGCAGCAATTGAGTGGCTTTTTTCTAGCCCTAGTGCTGAAGATTTAAAATTAGAAGAATCAGAAGGGGAAGATGAAGATGATGCACCCAATGACAAAGTTGATGATTTAATTTCTTCTTCATCTTCAGGCGTTTTTAAATTAAACAGCATTGTTTGCCATAAAGGAACTAGTATACACACAGGGCATTATGTTGCATTTTGTCAAAGAAAGATTGAAGGAGAAGATGGTGAGTCATGGGTTCAATATAATGACGAAAAAGTAGTAAAAGGCGGTAATGTTGATGACCTTAAGAAACATGCATATATTTATTTTTTTACGAGTATTTGAGAGTAAGAAAAACAAGAAAATGAAATAGAATTATATTATCATATTAATTTTCGATTGCTTATTTTTTTTTTTTTTTTTTTTTTGAAAAAAGAAAAAGAAAGTATACGAAGAATTTGTTTAGAGTATTAAAAAAAATCATAAAATGTATTTTTTAATAGCTTATAAGAATTTCAAGTAGTACATAATTACAAATAATTACATATTACTTTCCTAAAAGGAATTATTATAAATAATTCTATTTTATCTACAGTATAAATAAAAATTAAAAAAAACCACAACGAAAAAAAGATAAATAAGATAGCATGCGATCATAAAAACGGTAAAAACAAGAAAACACAACAAGGAAGAGAAAAGTCATTAAAAAAAGTAAATAAATAAATAAATAACCAATGCCAAGAACATAACAAACTAATAAATAAGAATCTAAAGAACAGTAATAAAAACAAAAAAGAAAAAAAGATTAACCAAATATTCTATCAATAATTGTTACTATCCAGCCTTTCCAAAGTACTATTTCGAATACTCTAGATACAAATACTGGGCGAACTTTATCAATAAATTGAGAAGCTAAACCTAAACCTTTATCAAGACTATTTCGTATGCGACACATTCCAAATATATTATACCATTTGGATCTTTGACAGACACCAATTCTATAAATATTTTTAGTTAAAGGTCCAGTTGGACCATCAATATACCGCCATTCAAAAGGATGATATCTTTGCCTATAATCACTAGGGGGAAGTTTTTTATCACCCCAACGACCTGTATATAATAACCAATTTGGATCATCACCAGCAATTTTATCAGAAGTATTTGTGTGTACATAAGTACCATCATAAGTATAAGATAAATAATTTTTAGCAGGATCCCATAATGGTCCTCTATCCGTGAAATCCGATAATATTCCATAGGGAAGATCATGAGGATGCTTTCCAGGTGTGGCATAATTAGCATGAGTTCCTCTTGCAGAATAAATTATAGGACGATTTGCATCATTTTTATATTTTTCCATAGCAGAGAATTTATAAGCAGCACCCCCACCATGAGCTGACATCCAAACAACTTTTGGTTTACCTTTATGAAAACGTACTAAAGAATGTTCCCAATCACCAATATGATTACCAAAAGGACCATCACCCATAACGAAAGGACCTAGATTAAAAGAATAAAAATAAAACCAAAAAGCATCGACCCAACCATTTTTTTTATCAACAACTATTAAAACAGCAGGTGCTTTACAATAATTGGTTTCAGGATCTGGAGAATTTTTTATACCAGTTAACCAATCAGGATCAAGATAGAAATCAGAATTTGAAGTTAATGTTAAACTTGAATCACATTTAAAGTTACCTAATGTATTTAAGTTTAAAGGATTTTCATTACTCCCTGGGTAGGTTATATTTTTATCATTTTTTGTCAATCTAAAATGATGAACGAATTTCCCAACATGATATGGTAAATATCTTTCCTCTGAATACAAATGTACCATTGGGGCGTATTTTAAGACATATTCTGGTATAAAACCTGGTTTTATAGTCCATTCATCCTGTTCAGAATCCTTTGAAAACCCTAGAAGATTATTAAAAAATGGAATAGCGTTTGTTTTAGGAATATAATTAATAGAGTTTAATAATATAATTATAAATAAAGTTATTGAACTAAAAAGTTTCTCCAGCAACATGTTTTATATGCAAACCAGGTGATGTAAATGTAAATGTAAATTTAATTTAATTTTTAATAGTAAACTGTAAATTTAAGGTTTTCTATAATTTTATTAAAGTAGAGTATTTCCTATAGTGAATTAATCAATTTTCTATTTTTCTTAAAGCATTCAGTATCAGCAATTAAGAAAAATAGAAAATTCAACCAGGTCATAAATAGAATAATAAAATAATAAAATAAAATGAAGTGAAAATCACTAGTTATCAGCTAAAATTTCCAAATTATAAGCTCCTATAGTGAAAAACTTTGGAAATTCTACAACAAAATCGAGATGCAAATAGTTAAGTGGGGTGTAGAAATAAAAATAAAGATAAAATAAAATAAAATAAATAAAATAAATAAAATAAATAAAATAAATAAAATAAAGTAAAATAAAGTAAAATAAAAATTGTAGACTATAAAAATATAATGAAGATAAAGATAAAATAAGATAAAAATAAAATAAAAATAAAAATAAAATATAAAGTTCAAAAGATTTAAAATATAAAATATAAAATATAAGATATAAATTGTAAAATATAAAATATAAAATATAAAATATAAAATATAAAATATAAAATATAAAATATAAAATATAAAATATAAAATATAAAATATAAAATATAAAATATAAAATATAAAATATAAAATATAAAATATAAAATATAAAATTATAAATTTAAAATATAATTTATAACTTATAAATTGTAAAATATAAAATATAAATTATAACTTATAAATTATAAATTTGAATATAAAAATAAAAATAAAACTACAACTTGAAAAGCGAATTAAATAAAAAATAAAACTCACTTGTAAATTGCGTAATTTAAAACAATTTACAAACTAGTATAAAACTATAATTATAGTAACCGAAGTTTTCGTTTATTTATTTGTTTATTTATTTGTTTATTTATTTGTTTATTTGTTTTTGCTTCTATTTTCCAATTAAAATAACGCAAACTGTATTCGTAATATATTCCTAATAAATTCGTAATATTTATTTTTCCCAATAAAAGTCCCAATTCCCAATAATTCCACTAAAATTACGATACAGTAAACAATTCTTGAAAGTATGCCAATATAATATGCTAAAAAGATAAACGCAGTAATAATAAAATTCTGTTCAGAAATTGGTCTAATTTGTCAATATTTATGAATATTTCTGAATATTTTCCACCAATTTCACCAGTTTTATCGATTTAATCGGTTTTCAATCCTCCAATAATCGTCGACAATCGACAGAATACTCGGTGTTTACACTTTAAAAAACCGCCCGAACCTTTCAACTCCGGTGAGCTTTTATCTTTACTAGAGAAATTTAGAAATATAAATCAATAAACTTAAAAAGTAAAAGAAGTGAGTTTAATTTTGTTTGCCAGATTTTCTTTTCTTTTATTTTTTTTTATTTTTTTTATTTTTTTTATTTTTTTTTTTGTTTAATTAGTTGGCATTATTTCTTAACCATTTCCCAATAGGGGTTTAATAACCGTTTGCCCGGTCATTTGTGTCGGTTATAATTTTAGCCGTAGTTAGATTTTGAGGTTCTAATGATGTAAATAACCCTATATACATGCACACCTCAAGAGGTGTGCGATAGTCTCAAGTAATTTAAAATTTTATAAATTAATATCCTTATTGAATACCAAATAATTTAATATTTATAATGTAATAAAACTATGCATGTTTAATCTATTAACTCCATACTAATGTTTCTAATGTGAAATTATGATAATAATAATAATAAAGAATGTAAATAATTAGAGTAAATAAAGAAGTAAATGGATAAACATAATGTAAATAGTAAATAGTAAATAGTAAATAAATAATATAAATAAAAATAAATAAATAAATAATAAATAAACAATAAACAATTTAAAAAAATCAACACCAACAGCAAGTCCCCAGTTATGCCCAAACCATTTTTCTAACCCAAAACGAAAAAGATTCTAAAATCGATGTAGACGCTTTGGCCTTTTCCAAACTCACTATATCCTCCTCTATAAACTCAGATTCAGGTAAAACATCCTTTATTTGATTGATGATAATCTTGCTTTCGATTTGATCCATGTTAGGTGGAAATTTTATCGCAATAAAATAATCTTTATCTTCATCATTTTCCTCATTGACCGTTTTATCATTAACAACTGCTATTTTACCCTCTTCACAATTCCCATCATTATTAATATTACCAGTAAAGTTATCTCCATTATCATCACTGTCGGCAGTTTTAATGTCCTTATTATTTTTAAATTGATCTAAAGTGTTCATCATCTCATCATCATCATCATCATTTTTCACATTATCGTGATACTTATCCTTATCTTTATTTTTCTCCTGCTCTCGCTCTCTATCTGGAGTTTCATATCTATATGATCTAAAGAGCTCATTTTTAGAATAAGTTAATATAAACCCCATGTTTTTCTCTGGTTCCAGTTGCGACTTAACTAATCCAGATGTATAATAAACTCCATATTTAAAGTGCTTTATATTTTCTAATGGTATCCGTTCAAACTTATTAACAACTTCTTGCAAAAAATCAAAATTGCATATGTATATTGCACAATCAGATAGTAATAAAATACACTCTTGAAGCTGCATACTTATGCAATTCTCCCTTAAATTACTTAAAAGCCACCATCCACCTATAATTTCCTCTGTATCCGAATACCCAACCACAATTCTTGAAGCTATGTCAATAGCCGATTCACGGGCAGAAGGTAAATTTAATCCTGGATCTGAACTTATAAGTCTAGCCTCAAATTCAGAAAATACTGAAACACCTACATTTCCTAAAAGAAAATCAATAACAGCTTGAGAGAAAAAATCTGAAAATAATGCTGAAAAATATCTATTCATAGTTAATACTGCATCTGTAATTATACCTTTATAATTTCTTTTCTTTGTACGTGTAAAATCACCTTTTAAAGCAGAGGTTGATGAGTATTGTTTAGAAATTGCATCTCCATTATCAGCCCATATAGCGTTATAAGCTTTCTCAAATTCTGCTCTATCTTTAACAATCACATTATAATGCTTTAGTTGCATTTGTAACATTCGCCATGCACAAGAGCTTTCAACTACATTAGTCCTATCTAAACAGTCAATACAATTTATTCTCAATACACCTAATTGCATTGTATCTGTTCCATTTTCAGTCCACCCATAGCTAGAAAGTGCATATCCCACTTTAGTTGAAAATAATTTATCCACATTTTGAAATTTCATATTTCGACATTCTGCATGAAAATCAAACCATTCAAAATTGATTCGAAATTTATTAGCTAAATATTCATATGCTTTCCCAACAGCAGCTTCTCTACCATTCTTTTCAACTAACGATACAACTTGTACATCACCATATTTCATTCTAATTTTCATAAAGTGCTCATGAAATATAGGAGCGGTTAGTTGTAAGGAACGTGTAATTTTAGGAGTTGGCTGTAGTTTATATGGGGATTGTGTGAAAAATATCGGAATAGAGCCACGAAGCTGTAAAAACCCAATAAGGGTTGTTGGCTTATTGTTATTTTGAACATTAGATGGTTTTTCGTTTGGTTCAATAGTATTTTTTAAAGTATTATCATTATTAACATTTGTGGACTTAGTTTTATTGTCTTTAGATAAAATTGGGAACTCTAAAAGTTGTTCTGTTTCTACCCAATTTGCACAATTTCCATCATTATCTATGCCTCTTCTTAAATATCGTAAACCAGCTCTTTTAGTTCCTCTTAAAGATACAACAGTTACTCTAGCTTTATATGATATTTTATCTTTAAACTCGTCTGTATTAGATTCAATAGAAGAAATACTTTTAGTTCGATTTGACTGTTTTATATCATGCTTTATTAATTCGTCATCTTCCTTATCACTTTCTTGCGGGTTTTGATCGACAGATACAAATGAAGATAAATGAGTTTCTTCTGGTGTTATTAAAATATTTTGATTTGCTGCTGTTGTTGTATCCGGTAAGTTGTCCAGATAATATTCAAATTCATATTGACCAAAATAGCCACAGACAACTGGAAGAGCAAGGGGAGTATTAATAAAAGATTGAAAGGCATGCTCATTATAGACAAAAGATTTTCTTCTATTTTGGACATTTAAAAGTAAATTATTTTGAAAGAAATTGCTACAAGATGATTGAGCTAATGGATGAGTAATATCTAATTCATAGGAAAAGTAAAATTCACCTAATTTGAATAATGATCGAAGAGATTTTAAAATCTTTGGAACAAAAGGGATAAATGTTTCTTGTTTTTCTTCTGAATTTGTTTTATTTTTATTGTCGTTTTTATGTGAAATTTTGTCATTTTTATTATTTTTATGTGAATTATTCTTATCTGAGGAAAAGCTGTCAGTTTTAATTTTAAATCCATGTAAGATTTGATCTAGTTGACTAGTGATGTTATCAGTTTCTACATAATTTTCTTCTGCATATTCTAACTCTGAGTCATATTCTATTTCAGAGTCGTGTGTGATTGTAATATCTGGATCGATTTGATCATTTGAGATTACGTTTGAATTTGAACTTGCGTTTGAGTTTGAGCTTGAATGAGATTTTAATTTTGAAGATGAAGACGAAGATGAAAGGGAAGTTGAATATTTTTTTGCTTCTAATTTTTTAACCAGTCTGGATATTTTTTTACTAGCTTCTTCATATTGTAGAGGAATTATTTCAATAATAGAAGCCTTATAGATATTTTTATTCAAAACATTAGCAACAATTTGTCTCTTGACAATGATTATTAAATACTCCTTATCGAGTTTGATTTTGCCAAAAATACCGGCGATTTTCAAAGTTTCCAAAGGATTAGGAGAAGTGAAATTTGAACTTAAAATTGGATTTTTACTATTATTGTTTTCGCTATCGTAGGGAACCATGTAATTATGTTTGAGGTTATTTTTGGTCGACGATGCGATTATAGTCTGCGATGTTAGTAGGCATATTTGTAATTACGATTTGTGCTTCATTTAAACATTTTTTAAACAAGCACTTACAATTCCTTTCTGATGAGCCGATATGTAGATATCATCTGCCACGTAAATATCCATTTGTGCTATGGGATAGGTGTATGTTTTTTAATATGTGAATTTAACTTTGCAAATTTGAAATTTGCAAATTTATGTTTTACGCTCTTTACGTGTTTATATAAGTCCTTTAACTACTGATTTATGATATTATTTCCAGTAAATGTTTTTGGGTTTGTATTGGTTATTATTACGTATAAATGAATAAAAAGCTTAGATAGCTTTAATTTAACTTATTTTAATTATTTAATTATTTTAATTGATTATTTAATTATTTTAATTGATTATTTAATTAGTTTATTTAATTATCTAACAAACCAGCTCTTGGTTAGAAAGTGCAATAGCAACCAACCATGCATGGAATCTAAAAGAGCTTGTTTGTGTGTTTTTGTGTGTGTGTGTTTATTTCATGCGTTTGCTGGTTGTTCTGTTGTATTCGTTCGTATGTGCATGTGCATGTTCATGTGCATGTTCATGTTCATGTGCATGTGTATTTTTCTGTTTTGCATTTTTATGTATTTGTGTTTATTTATTTGTATATATTATTTATACTCGTAGTCTTTCGTATTCTTTAGACATTGGACTAGTGAATAAGTATACAAAGATATAATTTGTGTTTATTGTGTCTATTGTGTCTATTTTTATTATTTTATTTTATTTTATTTATTATTTATTTATTATTTATTTATTATTATTTATTTATTATTTATTTATTATTATTTATTTATTATTATTTATTTATTATTTATTTATTATTATTTATTATTATTTATTTATTATTATTTATTTTTAATCGTACTTTCCATCTTTGTATTTAATTCTACATTATAATTAGTTAAAACTCATGTTGACGTATACTGTTTACGTATTTATTCTTGGGTTTGTTTATTCTTGCAGACGCATTTCATAAAACACGTAAAGCTTCTTTTATAAATTCATATTCAAACGTTTTTTCATATACACTACACAGTTTGTGAAGATGTAAACTTGCTGTTGCTACAATATTCATACTATCACAATAGTTGGTACAATTTACTCATTTACATATACAATTTGCATTTTACACTCATTTACAAATACAATTTACAATTCCCAATTGTAAATTGCAAATATAAACGAAATTTAAATATTAATTTACACTGTATAATCTCTATAATGAACAGTTTAATGTTACAAAGATAATTTTCTACAAAGATATACATACATACATATATAATACATATAATACATACAATACATATATAAAACACATATAAAACACATATAAAATACATATAAAATACATATAAAATACATATAAATAACTGTTTCCTTATATAAGACATATAATGTTCAAATTGTAATTCTAAAATTTCATTCTTTCTATCTAGTTGAAGGGTATTTGAAAATATACGATTTGTAGAAAGTTCAGAAATCGTCTGTAAAAAGCCAAAAAACGGCAAAAAAGCAACAACACACAAAACACAAACACAAACACAAACACAACACACAACACACAAATACCAATTAAAGTACCAAATCAAATACAATTAAACACATTTAAAAACCCCTTATCATCAACTATCCTTCCCTAAATGTGCACATTCTGCCATTTACAAGAAAAAACTACCTTAAATCTTCCTGTTGCTATAGTAACACATACAAATCCAATGTGTCCCTGTGGCAACGGCCAAAAAAACGAGGTTCGTTTTTCAAAACTAACTAACAAAAAATTCTAATAAACTTACAAAAACAAATCAAAAAATCAAATAAATCAAATAAATTTAAAAATATACTAAAATGTCTTCGTTAATATATTACAGATTTGCTTCTCAAAGAAATCCGAGTAGAGTGACTTTTGATGGTACAGGAATTAGTGTTTTTGAGATTAAAAAAGCTATAATTTCCTCTAATGGTTTAGGCGATGGTACAAACTTTGAGCTAAATATATACAACAATGACACAAAAGAAGGTATTTATTTTAGGGAATTTTATAATGTCTATAGACTAACAGTTTTTTTTTTTTTCTTTTTTTTTTCTTTTTTTTTTCTTTTTTTTTTCCTCCCAGAGTATATAAACGATACTGAAGTACTTCCAAGGTCCACTTCTGTAGTGGTGAAACGTTTACCTCCAATTAGACCAGGAAAAGGTTCTGCTGCAAGATATGTAAATGGTTCAATTCCTTTACCGAGTAGATTTCGTCCATTCGGTTCTGGAAGGAGGAATGGAAATGAGACCGTTCCTGAATTCACAAATATATTACCTATGGCTGGTCATAATGAAGAGGAAAATATTTCTGCCATGTTCCAAAATCAACAAGAGCAATGGAAATTTACTCAAAAGCAAATGGCAAAGTGAGTGCATATTTTTGTTGTTGTTGTTATTATTACTAATCATTCATACTAACTATAAAGTGCTCTTCCAGTGTTTCGCAATTCTTCCAAAAAGCCAAATGTACCAGATCATCCTCCACCTAATTCTTATATATGTTATAGATGTGGACAAAAAGGTATGTTTTTGTATATATATATGTATATGTATATATATGTATATACATATATTTATTTATTTTGGTTATAGTTACTAATTATAATCTATTTTTTACTTTTATTTTGTTATTTCATCCCCTCAGGCCATTGGATACAAGAATGCCCAACAAACTCAGATCCAAACTTTGAAGGAAAAAGAATCAAAAGAACTACTGGTATACCTAAAAGTTTTTTGAAAACTATTGATCGTCCAAGCGATGAGGATACTGGTTCATACATGATTAACGCTGATGGAGAGTACGTAGTTGTACTTCCTGATGCAACCAGTTGGGAAAGCTATCAAGCAAAAACAAAAATCAATTCAAAAGATAAAGCCGCTTCGAGTATAGATCCAGAAATTATTTGTCCATTAAGTCGTACTATTTTAAAAGATCCAGTAAAAACTCCATGTTGTAATACAACATATTCAGAAGAAGCAATACAGCAAGCATTATTTGATTCTGATTTTATATGTCCTAATTGTGGTACTCATGATATTTTATTAGACAAGTTAAAACCTGATTTTGAAATGCAAACCCGAGTAGAAAGCTTTTTCGAACGCGAAAGAGAACGCGAAAATAATGCACAATTCAATATGAACAGGAATAATAGAAACTCTTTAAAAAGAAACGATAATTTTGGTAATAATAACCCTCAGAAAAGAATGCGGAGAAATTTCAATATTCCACCAGGAATTGCTCAATTTAACCCTCAAAATATTCCAATGCCTACTATGAACCCCATGGACGCTATGGATATGATGAATAATCCTATGCTTCCCTTCCCAATACAGGGTAACCCTCCTTTCTTAGGGCCTGAAATGTCAATGAATCAACCTTTAATGCCACCTTTAATGCAACCTCATATGCAACCTCATATGCAATCTCATATGCAATCTCATATGCAACCTCATATACAACCTCAAATGGAGAATCCTATGAATACTTCTTCTACAGAGGTTCTCACCCAACCTTCTAGTATGTCCGATCTTGGTTCTGGCACTAATGACAATAACCTAAAACAAAACAACAGCCAGTAATAAAATATAATATTTTGGGATTACCTTTTTGTTAAAAAAATAATTGTGAGCATGATTATTGATGCTTATATTACATTAGAAAATTATAAGCTATATTCTATAAGTATGCTATATTATGTTATTTAAAACTGTTGAGTGTATATTTCAACTTTACTAATTGTATGTTTTAATAAATATTAATGGCAATACAATCAAAAGAGGCAAAAAGAAAAAGAAATAAAAGAATAATAGATTTTTTGCTTATAGTTTTGCGTACAGTTTAGCAATAGAAACTTTGGCTTAAATTTTACGCAAATGTAAGAAATTATAATAACAAAATGCATAACAAAACGCATACCAAAACGCATACCAAAACGCATACCAAAATGCATTATAAAACACATAATAAAACGCATTTAATGGATTACCAATAAATGATTATTTATTGATTATTAGTTTGGTTTTAATCACGGTAACCAAAATAATAACAAAAAGAAAAGTAAATATTTATGCTGAGTGAAGAAAAGGCAAAAAATAAAAAAGGGAATTTATACGCAAGATTTAGGAAAATAAACATAGTGAAACGCATTAGGAAAACATAAAAATTTATGTTATAATATACTATTTTACATTATATTATAATAGTATACTTTAAATTATATAAAGCCATATCATATATTTTAACGTGAAATCTTCATGGAGATATTAGATTTGGATAAAAAAGTACTGGCCACATTTTTATGTGAAAAAAAGTTTGAAAAACAAGAATTAATTAGCCTTGAGCTCGGTTTAATAGCAGCCTGTGTTCCAGTATTTACTGTTTTGTTGTGTATAGCATTTAACACATTGACATGCTTTCTTCCTTTATCTTTAGTTCGACAAGCAAAGAAATATGTTTTACTGCCTGATTTGATGGGTAAAGTTGATATCAAAAATAAGAATAGTAGCAATAATAATAATAATAATAATAATAATAATAGTAATAATAATAATAGTTCATTTCCAATGAGTATTTTTATTCATTCAAGACTTTTGACTATTGGGATGGGAGGGTTGATTGCATTAAATCTTATTCTTGCTTCAATTTATTATCCTCCTTTTCATTATACAACAACTTTATCAAAAGAGGCGATAGAGGATGTATTATCAAATCTTAATTTATCTGAAAAATATTCAGCTGATTCTATTTTAAATACTTTAAATAATACACCTAATATTTGGTTTGCAACTTGGAAGGCGGAACTTATCACTTATATTGCTAATCGAACTGGAATTTTAGCTTTTGCTAATCTACCTTTAGTAATTTTATTTGCTGGTAGAAATAGTTTAATATTAATTTTAACAGGTTGGCCTTCTTCTTCATTAGCTTTAATGCACAGGTGTATTTCTAGTATATTTTCCTTTCATTGTTTTGTACACTCAATATTATATGCATTTCAAATGTATTATTCTGGCGGATTCTCTCGTTATCAATACATCACTCCAACTTCTATGTACTTTATATTTGGACTTTTTAGTTTTGCCAGCTTATTTTTTTGTTTAATATTTTCTTATTCATATTTTAGAGTTAATTTTTATGAAACTTTTAAACTTATTCATATAATATTTTCTTTATTGGTATTGATAGCTGCTTGGATGCATATTAATAACAGATATAATGATACATGGGCTTATTATTCTTATTGGATATATATTTCTTTATCGGTCTGGTTAATTGATTATTTAATTAGAATAATTAATATATGTCTTATTAATACAAGAGGTAAAACAGCTACTATGGAATTTTATTCTCAGAATTTAATCAAAGTTACTATCTATACATCCAAAAAATTAAATTTACGTCCTGGTCAGTTTGTTTTTTTATATTTTCCTTCTCTTGACTTTTTTGGGATATCACATCCATTTACTATAGCGAATTGGGGTACCATTATAAATTCAAATGCAAATTTACATTTGAATGAAAATAATAATAATAATAATAATAATAATAATAATAATAATTATATAAAAAATAATAAAACTTATTGGTTATCTTTTTTAATAAAGCCTAGAAATGGCACTACAGCTAAACTCAAGAACGCTTTGACTAGTTCATTAGAAAATAAATTAACATTAAAAGCTTGGATGGAAGGTCCATATACAAGCAATTGTAATTTACCAAATCAAAGTTATGATTTAATAATATGTGTTACTGGTGGGATTGGCATAACAATTTCCCTAGCATATTTAAAATATTATTATGATATAGCGAAAATGAATTGCAAGGCAAAAGAAAGATTGTCTCTTGCTGAAGAAAGGTCAGAATCATCTTCTCCAGTTAGAAGTTTATTTAATAATTACAATCAATCAAAAAAGAAAAATTCTCTTGCAACGCCTTTATTTGTACTAGCTTGGTCTGCTAAGGATTCAAAACTTTTAGAAGAGATGTCATCTGAAATAAAAGATGTTCAATTGTCATGTATTAAAAATAGAATTGAATTTGGAGTGAAATCTTATTATCATTGCACGGACAAAAATAAAAATTCTAAGCATTGCTCATTATATGAAAGTTGTCAATCAGAATTGGATAATGGTTCTTTTGAACAACAATTTATTTATTCTAGAATGGAAATAGATAATTTAATTTCTAAAGAAATTTGTGAAGTTGCTGCCTTGAAACCTCCTACTGACATTGTTAGAGTTGGAATTGTCGCTTGTGGACCTCAATCTTTAGTGGATGATGTTCGATATACTGCAGTACAATTACAAGAAGTTAAATTTCTGGAATTAGATTTTTTCCCTGAAACTTTCTGCTGGTGAACAAAAAGCTCGGATTAATTGGTATGATAAATATAAATAATAGATATATAAATGAGAAATGATGATATATGATAAATTATAAGTAAATTTTAAATATAATAGATAAATGAATAATAAACGATGATATATTATAAATTATATATAAATTATAAAATCTACTAATTAATACAATACAAATAAATATAAATACAATTCTTTTATTAAATTAATTATATAATTATGAATTATATACAATCTAGTTATCCAAAATAGTTAAAATATCTGAATCACCAGGATCAATAATAGCTAAAGCACCGACACGGAAAAGTTTACCACAAGCAGTTCCAAGTTCATTATTACCACCTTGAAAGTGATGAATATTAACTTTTGAAAGCATAGCATAATATTCTAATTCGGATTTGCGAAGAAGAGGTGTGTTTCCAGAAACAATAATAAGTTTGGCTTTATTATTACGAATAGCTTTGATAGTAGATTTATATCCAAGTGTATATTTTCCAGATTTAATTACAAGAGCAAGCTTGGAATTGATTGAATCTTGGTTCTTTTTAATTTTTGGGGCCTATAAATTAGTATATATTTATATAAATATATTAACAACAATCGCCACTATATGATAAATAATAATAAAATATAAAAGTAAAATAATATAATGTAGTACAATACAATACAATTTTTTACATACAATGGCGATTGATTGAGAATTACTTTTCGTAAAACGAAAATCTAAAATAAAAACTACATACCATCTCTGCGCTTTAAAAGATTATTTTAAAAAAAAATAAAAAAATTTATTTATATATAGTGTATTAAGCACTCCGGCAAGTATTTAAAATATTTATTATAGATTTAGAAAAAGGTAAAAACTTTCTATTTAATATTACTTAAAAAAACAAAACTTTCAAAAAGCTCAAAAACATCAAAAAAAAAAATAATTTAATAGTAGCAGTAAAGAAAAAAATTAAAAAATATTTGCGTCAATATTTGTTTTTGCGTCGTTGCTACGCAGAATGTTATTTTTTTAAATGTGACTGATTATTGTTAATTATAAAAACCTTAGCCAGAAGTAGTTAATAATAATATTTTATGGTTGTCATGTTAGTTTTGTTTAGGAAAAATAAAAATTAATTTAAATTAAAATTAAAATTTAGTGTCATCTTAGGGTCATTTTAGATTAATTTCAGCGCCTATAATTAAAGATAATAATAAATTATTTTGAAGGTAGAAATTGTGAAATTTGTAGTTTTTAATTGTGATTATAATTGTAGTTGTAGTTGTAGTTTATAATTTTAATTGTGATTAGAAAAATGTTATAAAGCAGCAATGATGTACTTTTGAATAGTCTATATCAGAATCATAATATTCTGAGCTTTCGTTTGATAAATAATCTGGAGTAGATGTGTTGTTTAAAAAGGGCGACGTAACTGTCGAGTGCGCTGTTTTCATAGGTTTTTGAAATCTTGCAAAAAATCTTTTAATATTAGTACACGTAGTAAATGAGACAAAATGATAAAGATTATGAGAATAACCATTTTTCTTGAATCTTTTTCTTGTCTCTGGTGGATTTCTATAATAGTGCGTGTTTCTGCTCCGGTTAACTGTATTATTGACTAAAGTAATAGGCGGACTACGCGTATATACTATTTCTCTTGGATTTATTCTAGGATCAAAATATCTTCTGTAACTGTCCATTTTTAAATAGTTTGTAAGAAATTTGTTTAATAATTTAAAGTAAATAGTTCTTTATTATGATAATAAAAGCTATGGTTTTTTTTAAGTTTGAATTGGACAAAGCTTGCTATTTATAGTCTGTAAATAAATAAAAAAATGTGTAACACTTTTAGTAAAAAAAAAAAAAAAAAAAAAAAAAAAAAAAAAAAAAAAAAAAAAAAAAAAAAAAAAAAAAAAAAAAAAAAAAAAAAAACTGTGTAACGCTTTACAATTTCACAAACAAAGTTCACCACACAATTTTATTGAATAATAATTGATTTGTTATTTTATATACTTTATAATATATATTATTCATTACACATTATGCATTCATTATATATTTATTATACATTTGTTTTACATTTATTATACATTATTTACTATTTATATATTTATTTTCAAACTGCTATACGGCAGTTTCGTATTTCTTTTTTATTTTTTTTTTTATTTTTTTTTTTATTTTTTTATATAAAGAAATAAAGGAAGATAAAAAGGGTTCTAAAAGATAATAATTAATAAACAAATTTAGTCTCTTTAATTCATTTTTAATACACAATTTAAGGTTATTATGCCACTCTATACAGAATATAAATAATAATTTGTATTTGATTTGTAAATAATTTAATCCAAAGTATAAATAATTCTGTTGGTATTAGCACTAAATGCTAGCTACAGATCATAGGTTTATATAGTACCCTTAAATTTAAATATTAATTATAGTCCCAACCGGATTTAAAGTCAAAAAACATTCTACATTTCAACTATTTTCAACTATATATATAACGTAATACTTTTGTATTTATTAGAAAATATTTATGTATACTAAAATAAACTCTTGATTTCTAATGCAAACAAATTATATATTGTAAATTAAATAACTTATAAAAAAATCTTATTGAAACAAATAATATTAAACAACTAAATAAATTTTAATTATGTAAAAAAGTAAAATAGTAAATTAATACTAAATACTAATCAATTCATATTTTTTTTTATTTTTTTATTTTTTTCATCCTTTTTTTATTTCTCATTTTTTTTTTTTAGATCTTTTTTTTCTTTTAATTCATTATAATTTTTTTTTTTTTTTTTTTTTTTTTTTTTTTTTTTTTTTTTTTTTTTTTTTTTTTTTTTTTAATTTTTTTTTTTTTTTTTTTAAATTTTTTTCCGTTTTCTTCAGTTTTTTTTTATAATTTTTTAAACTTTCGTGCTTTTTTGTAAAACAAAACAAACAAACAAACAATCAATCAATCATAACAAAAAAAACATAACCAACTAAGCTTTGATAAAACAGCAATAAATTATTCATAAATATAAGATTATTTATGAATTCAACAATAAAGAAAAAT
>JAJMCZ010000072.1:0-60626 GCA_030573245.1 Ascobotryozyma americana | reverse complement strand
TAAATTTAGTTATTATTTAAACTTTTTTTAAACTCTGCTTTAATTTTACTTTATACTTAAATTTATATTTAAATTTAAATTAAATTTAAATTTATTTTTATTTACATTTACTTTATACTTAAATTTATATTTAAATTTAAATTAAATTTAAATTTATTTTTATTTACATTTACTTTAAATTTAAATTAAATTTAAGTTTATTTTTATTTACATTTACTTTAAATTTAAATTAAATTTAAGTTTATTTTTTATTTACATTTACTTTAAATTTAAATTAAATTTACGTTTTATTTAAACTTTTTTTAATTTACTTTAATTTACTTTATATTTAAATTTATTTTTTATTTACATTTACTTTAATTTTAAATTAAATTACGTTTTTTAATTTTCACTTTTTTATTTTTTATTTTAACTTTTGACTTTATTTTTAATTTAATTACTTTTTATTTAAACTTTTTTAAATTACTTTAATTACTTTTATTTAAACTTTTTTTAATTCTACTTTAATTTACTTTAATTTTAAATTAAATTACTTTTTATTTAAACTTTTTTTAAACTCTGCTTTAATTTTACTTTATACTTAAATTTATACTTAAATTTAAATTAAATTTAAGTTTATTTTTATTTACATTTACTTTAAATTTAAATTAAATTACGTTTATTTAAACTTCACTTTACTTAATTTAGTTAAACTTAACTTAATTTATTATTTAAAATTATTATTTTTAAAATTTTTATTATTTAACTTTTATTATTTAAATTATCATTTAAAATTACTATTTTAAACTATTATTATTTAACTTTTATTTTTAAATTATCATTTAAAACTAATTTTATTTCTCATTTAAATTTATTAGTTGAATTATTATTTAACTTTTATTATTTAAACTATTATTTAAAATTATTATAATTTCACTTAACTACATAGCCCACTGTAAATCCAATTCACTTTATTATTTGTTACATTTATCATCTATAGAATTGCATTCATTGTAGAAGTTTATTCTTTATATACAGCAGATTTGTATTTTATATTTATCTATTCTGAGTACACAATACATTCTTAGCCATTCTTAATAATTAAAGACAGATTCTAAGCGTTGATTTCGAACTGAACGTAAAGGACACTAAGAATACTGTATAATAAGAATAGTACTAAAAGTACTTTTTTCACAATAGGGAAGTCATTTCTTGGGTGTATAATAAATACATACTAAAATACTGAAATATAATCTAAGATACATACTAAAATACTGAAATATAATCTAAGATACAATACTAAAATAAATTTCCTATAAATTGCTATAATAGCTCTTCTAAACTACAATATTTTAACAAACAGACCATAGCAACGGAGCAAAATGGAAATTAAAATTTATATGGAAAGCTTTTAAGTAGAAAAGTAAAAGAGATTTAAGAAATAAAAGTTTAAGAAATTAAAAGAAATTAAGAAATAAAAGAAGTTTAAGGAATTAAAAGAAATTAAGAAATAAAAGAAGTTAAGAAATTAAAAGAAATTAAGAAATTTAAAAGAAATTAACAGAAATTAAGGAAAAATTAAAAATTAATAAGGAAAATTTAAACTAAAAACTAAAAACTAAAAGAAAAACTAAAAGAAAAACTAAAAAAAACTAAAAGAAAAACTAAAAACTAAAGAAACTAAAAAATTAGTAAAAAAATAAAACTAAGTAGACAATAAAACAAACAGCAAATAACAAGTAAAAATAGGTAAATAAATACATAAATAATACTAATAAATAATAATTTTAATACTTAATTATTTTAAATATTTAAATATTTTAACAATTTTAATATTCAATATTTAATAATTTTACATTTAATATTTAAATATTTTTCCACCAGGTAAAGAAATTTGCATAGTAATAAAAAAAGAATTATTACTAATAAATCAACCAACAATTAAATTTACTAGTAAAAATATTAATTTCTGATCTTAACTAACGAGCAGACTTAGAAAATAAGAAAATAAGAAAAATAAAAGAACAGTTGAAAAATAAATAAATAAATAAATTAAATTAAATAAAACAATCAATAAAATCCATTGGAAATTAATAATTCACGAACATTTCACATCTCACGGTTTCAAAATCGGAAGAGTTTTTAATATTGACTGTTAATATTTAAATTGTTAATTTTAAATTATTAATTTTAAACTGTTAATATTTAAATATTTATTAATTTTTAAAGATTTAATTTATTTAATTTATTAATTTATTAATTTATTAATTTAAATATTTATTAATTTATTAATTTATTAATTTAAAATTTATTAATTTAAATATTTAAATATCTAAATTAATTAAACAAATTACTTATAAAACCACCTATCAACATTAGACCATTTTACTATCAATCACCACCAGCATAATCACTTTTGCAAATTAACCAATTCAGGCTGTATTTAAAACACAACCAAATTTATATGCTAATTCACACTTGTTTCTATGGTTAACCTATTCTCAATATTTAATGGACGAAAACTTTAACAGTACTATAGAAAAAGAAAATTTCCTTCATGCGCAGTGTGAAACCTTTCTGTCCGCTTTAAAATGCATTCTGCTAACTGACACAATCTCATGTAGCAACGGTAACAACAACACTGGGAAGGCAAAGCGGAGAAAAAAATTAAAAGGCTCTGCAGAGGATGGGGAAAATCAAACTCCTGCCGGTGCTCTTAGCAGCGAAGAGCTGAATTTGATTTCAACTTTAAAGGATTTAATTCAAAAAAAATCAGGCCCTTTGGTTTGTTTGCAGAAAATATTAACCGACCCTTCTATACCTTCTGGGGCGATGAGCAAAAGTGACAATGACAATGACAATGACAATGACAATGACAATGACAATGACAAAGACGAAAATATTGAAAAAAATAATAATAGCAGATTCGCTAATCAAAAAAATCCAGTTGTAATATCGAAATACCCACCGCCGCTCCCAGAAATAAAAAATAAATCCATTCTCAAACAAGTCTTCACTCATAAATCCTTCACCCACAATGCCCTTTACGGTTCGGGCGCTTCAAAAGAAAATAAACAAACAAATAATCACAAAGATCATTCGTTGGATTTAATACAAAACTATGAAAGAATGGAATTCTTAGGTGACTCGTATTTAAATCATATTGTAACCAATCTCATTTTTAATCGCTTCACTGATCTAAAAGAAGGCGATTTAACTGCTATTAGATCAAAAGTTGTATCAAATATTACTGTATCAGAATGGGGGAAACTTTACAAGTTTGATACCAGTCTTTTGGTATCTGACTCTGCAATAAAACAAAATATTAACCTGACAGGCAAAGTACTTGCTGATGTCTTTGAAGCTTATATTGCAGGAATTGTTCTCGATAGACCATCTCCACAGGATGCTTTGATTGAACTTCAAAACTGGATAGCTAATTTAGCAGAACCAATCCTATCAACAATACAAGAACAACTTTCAATCTCGGAACCATTAAATAGAGATGCAAAAATATATGTCTATAAACAAGTTGGCTCGGCTTTCCAAAAGCCTCTTTATTTAACTTTACAAGAAGTTGAAAGTCAACCCAGTATTAAATGGGACATTTCTGAATCAAAATCTAATTTTCTTAAACCAAATTTACAAGCTAATTCTTTAATTAATTCTTCTATCAATTCTTCAACTTTTAATTCAGATGCTCCCTTTTGTTGTTGTTTAGTACTAGGTGATACGGTGGTTTCTTATGGATGGGGTAAAAATAAAAAGGACGCTGGTCTTAGAGCAGCAATGACCCTTTTAAAAGATGATGCTCTTTTAAATAAATACCGTCAAGTACGTGATGACTTAAATAAAGAATATAATAAAACTCACGAGTCTGATTTAAAAGAAATGGAAAAGCTTAATTTAAATGAAAATGATCTTCAATTAATGCGTATGGATCCAAATATGAATGCAAGATCAGAGTTATTTGATAAGATCTGCTCAAAGGATTCCATAATTGAGTTTCTACTTAATGATGATAATATACTAGCTCCCTTAAAATTTACTAAAGTAGTTTGCAGGTTAAATGGTAATGACATTGGTTATGGTTTCGGCAGAACTCGTAAGGATGCCACTTCAAGAGCTGCAATGCAAATACTTTTTAATAAACCTTTACTTTCAAGTCTTATTTCTCACAAATTGCAGGCAGAAAAAAAATTAACAAAAAATCAGAATTCTTCTATGAATGATACTAGTGACTTTATGACTTCTATTTTATTTAACGAACAAAACGATCAAGCTAAACAAAACTATCAAGCTCAACAAAACGATCACACTCAACAAAACTATCAAACCCAACTAAACAATCAAGCTCAACAAAACGATCACGCTCAACAAAATTATCAAGCTCAACAAAACTATCAAACCCAACTAAACGATCACGCTCAACAAAACTATCAAACCCAACTAAACAATCAAGCTCAACAAAACTATCAAACCCAATTAAACAATCAAGCTCAACCAAACAATCATCAGCCAAACCATCAAACTCAACCAAACTATCACGCTCAACCAAACGATCAAACTCGATCAAACAATCAAACTCAATCAACTCTTTCAGATTCGTTATTTGATGATTCTAACACAAATTCCTTAACTAATAATGAAACAGCAGTTCCTGTTTTATCTACAAATAACGATGACTCGAGTCACGCACAAGAGAACAATAAACCAATAGATATACCTTCTGAAAAACCTTCTAAAAGAAAAAAAAATAGTTTAAGAAAACGTTCAGCTACAGAAGTTTTAGATAGTTATGATACGGAAAATAAAAAAAGTAAAGTAAATTCTCATTATTTTAATAATGAAGAGACAATAACTACAAGCTTTTCTAATAATAGTAATACTATACCATCGGTTATTTCGCAATCAAGAGACAATATAATAAATTCGCTTACCCCTTCTGATCTAAATATGAATTCCAATATTTATACACATTCTGATGTTCCTTCTCATTGGATCAATAAAGAGATCTCACTTTTAAATAGACCCGATTTAGAACGTTATTTAATTTCTACTAAAATTAAAGATAATACCATAATTGAAAATGCCACTAATACTCCCTCTTCAAATATTGAAACCACTAATAGTCCTTTAAATAGTCAGACTGTTTTGAGCCCTTCAAAGACTAACAAGTCTAAAAGAAAATTGTCCAGCTCTAATTCACAATTGAAAGAAGGTGAATCGCAGTCACGATCATCTAAGAAATCAGCTCAAAAGTCTTCGAGTAAAACTGCTTCTATTAAAGCAAGTAAGAAGAATCCAAAAGAACCCAAGGAGAAATTAAATGATACTACTTTATCGGATCAAAAAGAACATACTTATACCGTGGAAAAGTCATATATCACGCCATCTTCTAAGGATAAAGAATCGCCAAAGAAATCTACTAAAAATTCGGAACAACTAACAGAAGATACCCAAAATAAATCACCCAAACCTTCAAATTCTAAAAAATCTTCAAGTGCTCCATCGTCATTTTCATTAGCATTGAGAAATACCTCAACATCTACTATGCCTGGTTCTTCAAGACCTAAAGTGTCATTAGAAGCAGCTTTAAAAGCAAAGCAAAACCCGAAAACTAAACCTAAAACCAAAGTTGATCGAAGAAAAACAGTTTTGCAAAAGGGTACTGAAACTACAAAAGATGATTCTTTATCAGATGGGGCTACTTCTCATTTTAATCAATTTTCATCAGTTTCATACACAAACTCTGATGGACCCAATCTTTATAATCTTATAATGCAAATGAATAGAGGTCAGAATAATGGTGAAAATTCATCTTTGGAAACTCAAAATGTATCTCAAGATATTTTGTCTCAGAGTAATATGTCTGAGAATATTTTACCTCAAAATAATGTATCTGGAAATAATTTTTCTGGAAATAATACTTTTGAAAATAATGCTACCGAAAATATAAATGTTCAAAATAATATACTCGAAAAATATTTACCCCAAAGAACGCAACCTTACTTCATTGCACTCCAAACCAATACACCAAAAGAAAAATCATATGGTTTAGAAGGTTTAACTTTTAAAAAACCTGCTTACAAAAAAAGTCAGGTGAGATCTTCGGTATATTCGACAGTAAAGTTTTCATCTGATTCTATTGGTAGTTCTGATATTCCGTCTCCTGCTTATGAAGATATTGCTTCACCTGCTTATGAAGAAATAGAAGTTCCAGCTTTACCAAATTCGATGAAACAGAATTCTATTGATAAATCTATATCTACTCATATTACTACGGATAATAATGAAGTTCATAACAAGAAAAATTTGTCTACAACTACAAATGACTTTTCTACGTATGACGGGGTATCTCTTAATAATTTTCTTCGCAATATTGTTGAGAATTCTACACCAATAGAAAATTCGACACCGAATAGTGATTTATCTACTTTGAAGATCAAATATTATGATGGAAATGGTGTTACTGGATTATCTAATAATAAACAAGATTCAAATATTAATTCTCAAAATATTGCTATCAATAAAAGTGTATTAAATAATGGAAATAATACACTATCAGATAAATTACAAGGTGAGTCTATAGTTAGGAAAGAAGATAATTCATTATATGAAAATTTTAATAGCGCAATTATTAAAGAGAATGTTAATAACGAAAATATAAATAAGCAAAATCCGAATAATGAAATAACAAAAGTGGATAAAGATAGAGTGGAAAATAACCCGAATGAAAATGCAACAATTGATAACAATAACGTACAATTTTTATCTGGATCACTAAATAAAGAAAGTGCACCTATTTTTGATCTTAGAACAGTTTTGAAAGAACCAGAACTTCCTGAACCTAATAGCGAAAGTGAACTTTTAAATTTAATTGATGCATATTTTCAAAAAGTTAAAATTAGAGTTTATGATGGACCAGAAAAATTGCTTAGTGCTATTGAAAGTGATAGATTAGCATATTCAGCATTTTCAGTTCTTAGAGAAAATTGTGATTGGGCGAAATATTGTGCAGTTGTTAGTATCGAATCGGATTTTTTGGGTGCTGGCTATGGTAGAACAGTTTTGGAAGCTAGAACTAGAGCAGCACATGTTGCATTACAGAATGAAGCTAAAATAAGTATTTATAGGGCTAGAAAGGAAGCTGCATGGGATAATATAGCGAGTGACTCATGGAGCAATTTAATATTAGATGATTAAATGTATTTTATTTTATTTTATTATTTAGTTTTTTTTTTTTTTTAATTTGTGTATTATTTGTTTAAAATTTATATTTCATTTCTTTTGTGTATTTGAATGTTTTATATTTGGCATTAATTGTCTTAATATGATATATAAGAATATTAATTTATTAAAATTTTATCATAATTTCTATTTTTCATTTCATTTCTTATTCTAAGCTAAGAGATCAAAAGTCGAGATGAGGTTTATATAGCAAAAAAAATAATAAAGACTTAAATAGAAAGAAACAATATGTTAGAATATTTAATACCTTTATATTTTTAAAAAATGTTCAAGTTGATAATTGTATCAAAATTTTTTGTTTCTCTTTTTTGATAATAGATTGCTTGTATATATAATGGTAAATGTATAATATGGTTTTTAAGTACTGTTTCTAAATTTTTAAATTTAATATTTTTAACAAAGAACTAAAAGAAATTGAATTTACATTATAAAAACAAACAAAAACAAAAAAACTGAACAAATACAAAAACAAATTTTAAATATAAATAAGTGTTATAGGATGTAGAAAATGTATATATATATATATATATATATATAAAAAAAGGAACAAAAAGTTATTAACATAATTTAAATTCTAGTGAAAAGGTTTTGCTTATAAAATGAAATAAAAATAACAAAATAAAAAAAGATAAATGTTTATAAAACAAAGTTTAGGTAAAAAAAAAATAAATATAAACATATCAGTAATAATGAATATAAGAAAATGTTTTTAGTTTCTAAAGTTAATTTATATTTATTCATAATTTTTCAGTAAAACTTTTCTATTTTTCTGTTTTTATTTTCTTATTATTTATTTTTGAAATGAAGCTGAACAACGAGCCATAGTTGGAGAAGATCTTGCAATTGAATTTGTAAACCAAAAATTTGTTATTGCAGGTTTTAATGGAGTATTTGTAGGTTTAATAGAATCCTTATTTGCAGTTAAAATATTTGATTTTAAGCCAAGTTTAAGGAATTCTAAACTTGTTTTTTCAACTATTGAATGATGAATAAGATGAGGTGAAATTTGAGCTAATCTTGCTTGAAGAGAGTATACATTGTCATAAGGTAAAGGAACACCTAAATATTCTGAAGCAGCACGTATAATTTTCCAATCTTCACGAGCAGCTTCTGGTGGATTAACAGCAGCACGTGTCGATTGTGATCTACCTTCTGTATTCACATAAGTTGCTGTTTTTTCAGTATAAGATGCACCAGGAAGAACAACATCAGCATATGCAGCACCAACATCACCATGATGACCTTGATAAATAACAAATGCATCAGCAGGAATATCCCTGGCTGGATCTATTTCGTCAGCTTCAAGAAGCCAAATGATTTTTGGTTTAATCTTAGATTTATTTTCAAGAACTGATTTACCTGGAACAAATCCAACATCATATGCACCAGTGTGAGAAGCAGCACGTTGGAGAACATTGTAACCAGTCCATTCTTCAGTTAAAAAGGTTGATTCGTGCTTAGAAATGAATTTCCCGAGTACTTCATAAAATAATTTTGCATCAGGATGTTGAACAATTGAAGAACCAACAATGATTAATGGATGTTTTGCATTAGCTAAAGTTTTACCGAAACCTCCAGCAAGAGTATTTTCAAGATCAGTAACTGTAGAACCTAAATTTTTATACCAGAATGTTGAATTAAAATCTGGACCAATTACTCCAACGGGTAAAGTATCTTCATCCTGATTTGGACCACCATTAGCATCATGTTTAAGCCAAGCTTTACGGATTCGTGCATTAAGGACAGCAGCTTCCTTGCGAGGGTTAGTTCCTACAAGTAAAATGGCATCAGCTTTTTCAACACCTCTAATAGTTGAATTAAATAAATAATTTGATCTAAAATCTATACCATGAGCTGGATAATCAGGAGATGTATCAAGAGCTAAATTTTCTGAATCTAAACGATTAGCAAGATCTTTTAAGGCTATTAATGATTCTACATCAACTAAATCGCCTGCAATAGCTTTAAATTCATTTCCAACTGGTTTAATTTTTTCGAAAGCGTTTGCGATAGTGGAAAGAGCTTCATCCCAGGAAGCAGGTTCAAGTGAAAAAGCTTCATTTGGAGAAGAAGAAGCAGAAGAAGCAGATACTTTAACTAAAGGTATAGTAAGACGTTGTGTTTTAAGACCATCTACAGCAAAACGAGTTTTATCAGAAATCCATTCTTCATTAACATCATCATTAACTTTTGGAACAATACGAATTACTTCTACGCCTCTAGAATCTATTCTAATATTTGAACCTAAAGCATCATGAACATCAACTGATTCAGTTTTCTTATATTCCCATGGACGAGCATGGAAAGCGGTTGGTTTTGAAGTAAGAGCACCAACTGGACAAAGATCAATTACATTACCAGAAAGTTCAGAATCCAAATTACGTTCTAAATAAGTACCAATTGACATATCGTTACCACGACCAGTAGTACCAAATTCTGAAGCACCAGCTACATCGTTTGCAAAACGAACACAACGTGTACATTGAATACAACGAGTCATTACAGTTTTAATAAGAGGACCAATATTTTTATTTTCAACAGCACGCTTACCAGCAATTTCATGGAAACGACCTCTATCTCTCCCATATCTAAGAGATTGATCCTGTAAATCACATTCACCACCTTGATCACAAACAGGACAATCTAAAGGATGATTTGCAAGGATCATTTCTGTAACACCTTCACGAGCTTTATGAACTCTTTCAGTATCAGTACGAATTTCCATACCGTTTGCAACAGGGAAAGAGCAAGAAGCAATTGGTTTTGGGGCTTTTGGGTTATCAACCAAACACATTCTACAATTTCCAGCAACGGCTAATTTTTCATGATAACAATATCTTGGAATGGTTACGCCGGCTTTTTCGCAAGCTTGAATAACGGCTGAACCGGCTTCGATTGTGACGGGTATACCGTCGACGGTTAATGATACCATTTTGGGTGATTCTGAGGCATTATTGGTGGGTTTGTTTGTTGAAAATTGGCTCTTTTGCAATATTCTTTTATTTGAATTCCATTGATTGGTGGTTTTGTTATATAGTGATAAAGAGGTTTGAGAAGAGATTTTGATTATGGGATTTGCCCCGATTTTCTGTATAAGTCGAGTTTGAGCCAGCATTGGGATTGATTTTTGTGTTTTGTTGTGTTTTGTTGCTGTTTGTGTATAAAAACAACAAAAAACAAGGAAAAATATAAAATAGAAAAGAAAAAGAAAAAAGAAAAAAGAAAAAAAACAGCGAAAAAGGCTCTTTATATAGTTTTTTTCCTGTTTGTTGTGGTCAGGTCAAATGCTAATTATTTTATTTTTTTTTACTCTTTTGTTTACTTTTTTGTTTACTTTTTTCAGATTGGTATCACAAAAATTTCCTAATTTGCACTAATAGAACCAGACCTGTTTACCCGGCTTTCTGATTTTGTTTTATTTGTTTTTATTGTTTTTGTATTGGCTAGAGAATTGTATTTTTTTTATTGGTTGTTAGTTGTTGTGGAGATATTGGGGTTATGTAAGCATTTCATGTTGTTATAGTGATTTATAACCGGGTAGTTAATACCCTAACTCTTTTTCCTCTATATAATGATTTGCTTTCTTTTTTTATTTTGTTTTCTCCTCAACTCATTCATGGACTATGTATTGTAGAAGGTTGTTCATAGTGTGATTATTTGTATGTATGTTATGTATGTATGTATGTATGTATGTATGTATGTATATTATGTATGTATGTTATGTATTTATATACGATTATATTGTGTTTACCCAACTTTCTCTATAGTTTGTCCTAGAATATCGTTTACGAGTAGTTTCTAGCTGGAGTAAATTGAGATTTTAGCTTACAGTTAGAATTGCTGATATTTGATTCCTTACCAGAAATTATACATACATGTAGATTGTAATAGTTTGTAATGAGTTTATTATTTGTTTATATTGTAGTTGTTTATATTTAATTGTTGTGAATATTTATATTGTAAATTTTTATATTTAATTGTTGTAATTTTTATATTTAATTGTTGTAAATTTTTATAATATAAATATTTTATGTTTAATTATTATATTGTAATTATTTATTTATATTACTATTCATAGTTATTATTATTCATATTCATTATATGTAATTATCATTTTATTATATAATATTTATCATATTTATATTGGTAGTATATTAATCTTTATTATTTTTATCCATTGTTTATGTGTAAATTACTTATTGTTATTTTTTCTATTGTATTACATTATATTTTACTATTTAATTATTATATTGTATGTTAATGTGTATGTGAATGCGTATGATAACGCTTATTTATATGTATTGGTATTTTTATTTACATTCATGTTTGTTTATATATAGTATTATTTGTTTGTATAGTATTTAATTATATTTAATTATATTTAATTATATTTAATTATTCATTATTTATATTTATTTATATTTATTTATATTTAATTATATTTAATTATATTTAATTATATTTAATTATATTTATTTATATTTATTTATATTTATTTATATTTATTTATATTTAATTATATTTAATTATATTTATTTATATTTATTTATATTTAATTATATTTAATTATATTTATTTATATTTAATTATATTTAATTATATTTAATTATTCATTATTTATATTTATATTTATTCATTATTTATATTTATAATTATTTAATTATTCATTATTTATATTTATATTTAATATTTAATTATATTTATATTTATATTTATTTATATTTATTTATATTATTTATATTTATTTATATTTATTTATATTTATTTATATTTATTTATATTTAATTATATTTAATTATTCATTATTTATATTTATATTTAATATTTAATATTTAATTTATATTTATATTCAATTATTCATTATTTATATTTATATTCAATCATTAAATTTAATATTTATTATTTGTTTCATTTGGTTTTCGTCAGAAGGAATAAACCTAAATCAATTTGTCTTTTAATTCTTCAATTGAATAAAAAATTGGATATTTGTAAAAATAATTGCTTTAGATTTTGGTAATTATGTAATTTACTTATATACAGTCTACTATGATTTATTTACTAAATAAGGATAAATACAGATTGCCATGTATGATACTCATTATGATAATGTAATCCATAGAAAGTTACTCAGATTATAACATACATAATAATCTAAATTAAATCTATAATAAATATTTATGATAATCGGTCTTCACCTGAGTAAATGTTTCCCAAAATATAAACCTTTTCTACGTCTAGACAGTATTTACACTTCTTACACAACTGTTTCTGGGTCTGACCATAAAGTTGCAATCCTATTTTCAATCAGAACTTCTCAGAATCCTGCTTTTTACCTTTAAACTCATCCCCACGATGCAAATCATTTACCCTCCTTAAATTTTTACTTCACCAATTTTAAGCCATGCCAAGACTTTCTTGCACTTGCCTGAAGCTTAAATTTTTGAACCTTAAAATTTTGAGTTTTTAACTGAATATTCTACATTGCACTGAATTATATTTTATATTATATGGACACTTTTTATTGTTAAGTAAATTTGTAAATTGTAATTTGTAAATTGTAGTTTGTAAATTGTAGTTTGTAAATTATTTGTATATTTAATCACAAGTTCTCTACAAAATTTATAATTTTTATAGATTTCCACAGGTTAGAAAGTATATGGTTGTTATATTGTTATTGACATACTAATATAATAACTTTGCATAGTTGCTGCATGCTAATATAATATCTTTTTGTAGTTGTTGCGTAATAATATAATAATTTATATTGCAGCAATGCAGTCCCGCGTGGTACCACGATATGCACATACACCTGGATTAACAAAGTTAGCATACTCCCATGACGGAACGTACGTCATAACAACAGGATCGAATAAGCTTATTCGAATATTTAGGTCGGAAACGACAAACGAACCGATTTCCTTAGAAACGAGATGTGGAGATGGATCGATTAATACAGATAATGAAATTCTTTCTCTTGGAGTATCGAAAAATGGCAAAATTGCAACTTCCTCTAGTGATGGCTCAATAGCTTTGTATTCGCTTAATACTAATGAATTTATTACAATTTGTGCTTCAACCTCTCTTTCTTGTTGGGATATTGATTTTTCTCCCGATGGTGAATGGTTGGCTTTGGCTTCTGATGATTTGAAACCAAAAATAATTAATTTGTTTGATAATAAAAGGTCGATTTTATTTAATTACGATTTTACTTCTGCTGTACGGTCAATTTCTTTTAATTCTTTGGGAAATTTAATTGCAACTACTGATTTGGAAGGTAATATTAGAATTTTTTCAATTTCCCAGGATAAACTTTCATTGATTTCTTTTTTAAAAAAATCAACCGCAATTTTGCCTTTAGATCCTTTTCCATTATCTTCTTTTAATTTCCAGGATAAACTTGCTAATACTGATGATTTTGATGATGATGATGATGATGATGATGATGATGATTATGATTTTTCCCAAAATAAGCTTCAAGACAGTACCTCAAAATCTAAATCAACCTTAGATCCACTAACTTATACAAGAGTTGTTTGGCATCCTGATTGTACTTCTTTTATTGTTACTTGTCCAGATTCTCAATCTCTTCAAATATATCATCGAGGAAATACATCACTTTCTTCTTCTTCTTCCCCTCCTTGGTCACAAAAGGGCGCTCTTTTAACTGCAGAGCATAATACTACAATTCATAGTGTGACATGGTCTCCAAATGGGAAATATCTTGCTTCTGCTGATGTATCTGGAAAAATATTAATATGGGATATGACAAACAAATCAGTAATTAATACATATTCTTATCCTCCAATTTGTCAATTAGAATGGCATCCAAAGCAAAATAAATTATCTTTTACAACCTCAAAAGGACAATTATTTACTTTATCACAACCTGTACCAGAAGAATTTGAAAAAATTTCTCCACCATATGGTTCCCTTATTGTTCCAATTGAATCTAAATCTAAACTTTCTGATACAGATAAACTTTTTTTATCTGAAGCAGAAAGTGATTCTGAGATGAGAAATGATGATGTTGGTGATGTTGGTATTGATTTTGATGATAATGATAACGAAAATCCCGATGGGGAAGATGATTGGATTGTAGATGATGATAACGCTGGATATAAAAATCCAAAAAAAAGAAATACAAGTGCACTTACATCATCATCAAATATAAGATCAAAAAGGTTAGCTTTAAATTCAGAATTCCCATATCATTATCCATTTCAACCTGGATCTACACCATGGAATGAAAATAGAAGATATTTAACTGTAAATCTTATAGGATATGTATGGGCACAAAATCAAGGTACTCATAATTCAATTACGGTTACATTTTTTGATGAAGGCTTACATAACGAGTATTATTTCACCGATCAAAATAAATATGATCTTGCATCATTAACAGAGGATGGATTATTGTTGGCAACTTCATCTGAATTAATTAAAGATAAATCTAAAGGAGACAATATTACTTCTACTTTGTATTATAGAAATCATTCAGTAACAAGAGGTTCATGGGCTATAAATTTTATGAAGAATGATTCAATTATGAATATTGCTCTTTCTAATACATATGTAATTGTATCTTCTCAGCGTGGCTATGTTCGTGTATATTCTTTGCAAGGAATTCCTTTAAGAATATTTAGGCAAACTTTATATAAAATAATAACAATTACATGTACTGATGATATTATTTTTTTAATTAAAAGTAATAATCAAGGGGAATTGTTTTACTCATTAGAGAATACATCTACAGATGAAACTCTACAAAAAAATGATTTAATTGAAATTAATTATAATTCTAAAATTATTTCATGTTTTTTTTCTGATAATGGTGATCCATGTATTTTTGATTCTGATGGTGTTTTATCAGTTTTATTACATTGGAGATTACCTCTTCAAGCAAAATGGGTTCCAATTTTAGATACTTCTATGATTAATAATGATGATGATGAAAATAATACTACTAATAAACACTATTGGCCCATAGGTATAGCGGATAATAAATTTCACTGTATCATATTACGTGGAAAGAATAAATATCCTAGTATGCCATTTCCTGTATCATCAGAATTTGATTTGCATTTACCTTTTGATACTCCACAAAAGGGTAGAAAAGTTAGCAAGAATGACAATGATGATGATGACGATACTACTGTGGATAATAAAAACAATAATGACGAATTAGATGTTAAAAATAAAAACGAAGAAGAATATGTAAGACAAGTTTTATTTATGAATTTATGGAAAGAATCATTGGGATTGGAAATTAATGGTAAAGCTAATATTGAGAATTTATCTATAGAGGAAAGAAAAATTCTATCACAAAAGGAACTTAATGCTGATAAATGTCTTTTACAATTATTTCAATTGGCATGCAAAATGGGAAATAATTCACGGGCACTTTCTATTGGCAATCTAATTTATAAAGATGGTGCTTTGCAGGCAGCGTCAAAGATTGCTCTACGGTTTGGTCTTACTAGTTTAGCGAACAAGATGAATGACATACGTGATGAGCGAAGTGTGTGATTTTTTAAAACTTTATATTGTATTTCAAATTACAAGATAATTTAAGTATTCAATATTAAACAATGATTAGTATTTGGTTGGTATCTTGGTAACTAATTCATTGCCTATTTGTCTATTTTGTCTATACTGTCTATTTTTTATTTATTATTTTTAAATTTATTTTCTATATTTGGTAAATTCATTTGGTAAACTTATTTTTTAGTTTATATAATAAATTAATTGTTATTTATGATCTATATACTGGATGGCATGGATACTTACTAGTGTGTGTATATATTAATGTATCATTTGTATGGAAGGATGTGAGCGTAGATAAATGTAAATTAAATATATAAAGTTACTCCTTCGACTTTAAAACTGTTGTATAACTTTGTGGATCTTGTATAGCTGGACGGAAAATAGGATTCTTCTTCTCAAAAATCGGCTTTTCTAAACCATCAGGAATTTTCTTTCTTAGACTAAGGTTTTTATATACACAAGAATTCAATAAATCCTCAGCTGGACGACATTCGTTTAATTTTAAACTATGTCTTGCTAAACAGTTATAATGGTTTTTAAATTCTTTTCCACAGGATTTTCTTACATCTTCCAATACAGAAATTGCACAACGAGTTACCCTTCTTCCCTCTTTTAAACATAAAAGAGATGGATTATCAAGTGATTTTGCAGCTTCACCACGGCATTGAATAAAATCAATATTGTATGGTTCACATCTTGATCCTATAAAATATGATGCTGATTTTAATGGTCCTGATGTTGCTCCAATTTCTGGCACTTTTGGAATAAATTCTGGCATCTTTCCATCTTCAACTACGATTTTATCTGGATTTCCAGTGAAGAAGTCCACTTTATTACCAATATCTTCGCCTTGTCCCATCTTGTTGTTAGTGTGTGAAGATAAAATAGATTAAATTAATTAAATTATAATAAAAATTAAAAAAAAAATTAAAATTAAATTAAATTAAATTAAATTAAATTAAATTAAAATTAAAATAAAAAAAATTAAAATAGAAATTGAAATTAAATTATAATAAAAATTAAAAAATAAAATTAAAATAATAAAAAAATAATAAAAATAATAAAAAAATTAAATTAAAATTAAAATAAATAAATTAAGATCAAAATAAAACTAAAAAAAATTAAAAATAAAATAAATAATAAAATAAATAAATTAAGATTAAAATAAAATTAAAAAAAATAAAAATAAAATAAAAATAAAATAAAATAAAATAAAAATAAAATAAATAATAAAATGAATAATAAAATTAAAATTAAAATAATATAAAATAAAATAAAATAAAATAAAATAGAAATTAAAATTAAAAATAAAATAAAATAAATAAATTAAGATCAAAATAAAATTTAAAAAAAATAAAAATAAAATAAAAATAAAATAAAAATAAAATAAAAATAAAATAAAAATAAAATAAAAATAAAATAAAAATAAAATAAATAATAAAATGAATAAAATTAAAATTAAAAATAAAAATAAAATAAATAATAAAATAAAATAGAAATTAAAATTAAAATTAAATTACAATAAAAATTAAAAAATAAAATTAAAATAATAAAAAAATAATAAAAATAATAAAAAAATAAATAATAAAATAAATAATAAAATAAATAATAAAAAAAATAATAAAATTAAAATTAAAATAATAAAAAAATAATAAAAATAATAAAAATAATAAAAATAATAAAAATAATAAAAATAAAATAAAAATTAAAATAAGATTAAATTAAAAAAATAACAAATAGAATAAAATAAAATAAAATAAAAATTTAGAAATCAATTAAAATAAGGTCAGTTATAATAAAAGGGTTCAATTAGGGGTAACTAAATAGAGAAAAAATCATTTATACTAATAATAAAAATGTAAAGTATAAAAACCAACTAAAAGTCAATAATAAATACTAGCAATAAATAATGATTAAAATAAAAATAAACAAAAATAAACTATTTCATTTCAATTTAAATAAGACTATTTTAAAAAAAATAACTAAATAATAAACGTTAAATAACAAACGTTAAATAATAAACAATATAAAATGATAAAGTATAATTGAAATAGCAATAAATTCAGTAATAGATCAAATAAAATCCATAAGCAAAGTTAATAACAAACAACAATAAATAATAAATAATAAAAAAAGTATATAATTAAAATCAAATAAACTAAATCAAATATTAAAATAAAATAGTAAATCAGAAAATGATAGTAAATAGTAAACACTTGAATATAAAAAAAGAATTGAAAAGTAACAATTTGACCTATAATTAAAAAACATCAAACTCCAAGCACAATTGCACATAGTCAACTATAGTCATAAAATTCGATATATATGTATATAAACTACATGAATACACTACGACTACAAATTCAAATAAAATACAAATAAAATACAAATAAAATATAAATAAAATACAAATAAAATACAATACCTTTAATTTTCAATTTCTAATTTATTACTCTACTACTCTATTAATATTGTATAGTTTTATAATTTTTATAGTTTTTTTTTTTTTAAATTCTTTTTTTATTCTTTTACTTTTTATTCTCTTATTACTCCACTAAGTCCTGTCTCGTTTCTAATCTTCGTCCTATAAAAGTAACCCTATATAAATTTACTATAAAAAACTAATTATTTACTATATAAAAACACTAACAAATTCCTAACAAATTCACTAACAAATATACCCTAATAAAATATAAATTATTCACACTATATAAAATAAGCCAATCAAGAAAAAGAAAAAGAAATAAATTTACAGTATAGTAATTACTTACAAGAAACTTACCCAGGTATTTGGTCACGTGTGTGATTTTACAAATGGTTTCCCTAGCAAGTATACGTTTTACAGTATATTACACAGTATTTTCGAACTACATTATTTCTTAACAAGTTCGTCCTTATAAAGAATAAAAATTAAGTAAATAGCTTTAAATATTTTTATAGCATTTATATGTTTATATTTATATATTTTTATATATATTTATATGTATATTATTTCATGCTAACAATAAATTCTTATATTAATACAATTTTAATAACATTTTATATCATAGGTATAGTATATAATGTACATACTATCTCCACTAAATCATTAATATATAAAAACAACTTAATCAACTTCCTCCATTGCAGATTCTTCCCTTGTTTCTTGAGGAACAACATCAGCAGAAGAAGATTCCTTAGGTTCTTCAATTGAATTCTCCTCAATATTTAAACCAAGTGAAATAAGACGATTGATGCGAGTTGCAAAAGAATTTGGATCTTCTAATGTAAATCCAGATGTAAGTAAAGCAGTTTCATATAATAAAGTTGTAAGATCACGGACAGTACGGTCATTAACACCCTCTTCTTCAACTTTGCTCTTGAGTTCTTTAATAATATTTGAACGTGGTGAAATTTCAAAAATCTTTTTAGATGCCATATAAGATGACATTGAAGAATCTCTTAAGGCTTGTGCTTTCATAATACGTTCCATGTTTGCAGACCAACCAAATTGTCCAGTACGAATAGCAGCAGGAGCATCAATTAATTTTTGTGAGACAACAACCTTTTCAACTTTATCTCCAAGAATTTCCTTAAGTTTTTCACATAAATCTTTATATTCTGATTCTTCCTTTTCACGTTCAGCTTTTTCTTCTGGTGTCTCTTCGATTTCAAAATCTTTTGTAATATCAACTAATTTTTTGCCATCAAATTCTTTTAATTGTGCCATTGCATATTCATCAATAGGATCAACCATGAAAAGAACTTCAAAATTTTTAGCTTTAAGAGCATCCAAAAATGGTGATTTTTCAACTGCTTTGATACTTTCTCCAGTGATATAATAAATATTCTTTTGATGTGATTGCATACGAACAACATAATCAGAAAATGATGTTGTATCTTCACCAGATTTTGTTGAATGGAATCTTAAAAGTTTTGCAAGGGTGGAACGATTTTGTGTATCTTCATGAATTCCAAGTTTGATATTTTTTCCAAAGGCAGTATAAAATTTTTCAAATGATTCATTATCTTCAGAAATTTCAGTAAACATTTCAAGACATTTCTTAACAATATTCTTGCGAATGACTTTAAGAATCTTATTTTGTTGAAGAACCTCACGAGAAAGATTGAGTGGAAGATCTTCAGAATCAACAACACCTTTAACGAAATTGAGCCATTCTGGAATTAAATCTTCACAATCATCTGTAATAAATACACGACGAACGTATAATTTAATATTATGACGTTTATGTTTAGATTCAAATAAATCAAAGGGAGCACGAGCAGGAACAAACAAAATTGCCGAAAATTCCAATTGACCTTCAACAGAGAAATGTTTTGTTGCAATAGGATCTTCCCAATCATTTGAAATTGATTTATAAAATGCATTGTATTCCTCTTTAGTAATATCTGATGGGTTACGAGTCCATAATGGTTTTGTTTTATTAAGTTCCTCCTCTTCAGTAACAGTTTCGGTAATTTTTTTAGTTTTTGGCTTCTTTTCTTCTTCTTCGTCAACCTCTTCAATTTTTGGTTTCTTTTCATCACCTTCTTCTTCTTCCTTTTCATCTGTCTTGATTTCATCTTCAGAGATTGGAACTTCCTTTTCAACTTCCTTAGTTACAACTAATTCAATTGGATAAGAAACAAATTCTGAATGACGTTTAACAACCTCTTTAATACGTTTTTCTTCTAAATATTCACGTTGATCTTCCTTTAAATGTAATCTAATAAGAGTACCACGTGTAAGATTAACTTCAGGATGCTCATCATGTGTAATTGTAAAACGACCACCAGCAGATGACTCCCAGATGTATTGATCATCATCGTTATGTTTGGAAAAGACTTGAACACGATCAGCAACAAGGAAAAGCGAATAAAAACCAACACCAAATTGACCAATCATTGAAACATCAGCACCTGCCGAAAGTGCTTCCATAAATGCCTTTGTACCAGATTTCGCAATAGTACCTAAATTGTTAACTAAATCGGCTTTTGTCATACCAATACCAGTATCACGGATATCAAGAATTCCACCATCTTTATGAGGTGTAATTCTAATGTAGAGTTTTGGCTCAGTTTCTAATTCCTTAGGATGAGAAAGTGATTCATAACGAATTTTGTCAAGAGCATCAGAAGCGTTTGAGATCAATTCACGAAGGAAAATTTCTTTGTTAGAGTAAACTGTGTTGATAATCAAACTAAGAAGTTGAGAAATTTCAGCTTGAAATTCAAAAGTTTCGCTTTCTGCCATAGTCATTATGAGTTGTTAGTAAGTTAATTAATTTATTAATAGTATTATAGTAAATGAGAAATAAATAAATCCTTAGATAGCAACAGAGAAAAATAAATTTAAATTTTAATTAATTGTTTTTAATTAATTTAAATAAATAATTCAAATTTGAAAGTTGGAAAAAGAAAAAGAAAAAAAAGCTATTTCTGTTCCTAAAACTTGTTTATATATAATTTTAAAATATTCCATGAGCTTCTATTCATAACCCTAACCTTGTAGGGAAGACGCTTCCAAAGAATTCCATGGAATATTCTAGAGGAACTTACCGTTTTGGGCAATTTCCTATTTGGGGAATTTTTAATTTTGGTGGCTTCTAGAAGTTGCGTCATGGTAAAAGCATTATCCGGGTAAACACGCAGTGTTGACCCTAATAATATGCAAAATATATTTAGGTAATACATGGAATGTATTACCTGGGTAGTTACACACAGGGTAATCAATCTTACAATAAAATAACTATCCATCAAGTATTACTATGTATAAACTACGGTATATAAAAAACTATAATATAAATTATAACTACAATATATACTATACTATAAAAAGAAAAGAGAATTAAAAACTGTCATGTGAAACTGACGAATACACGTATACTTACTGGTGCCGACTAATAGTCGGTCAACTCAGGAACATCAGAAGTAAGCTTGCGTTGAATAAAAGGCTTGACAACAGTATTGTAATACTCTGCAAGATAATTTTCTGGTGGATTAGCACGTTTAATTTTGTTAAAATATTTAACATAAACATTGCCATCATAAGAACCAATAGGGGCATTAATATAATAATCTGATAAACCAAAAGCATCTGTAAGAGCAATAAGATCAGGTCTGAGTTGAGAACAAAGTAAATCAATAGAGTTTCGCACATTTGATAAATCCTTTGTTTGAAAATATCCTGATTCTAAAAATAAACCAGAATCTGCTTCAATTTTCCAAAGTCCATAAAGTAAAAATAATTTTGTTAAGACAGGTTTTAAATTTTCAGGTGCTGATTGAATACGTTTATAAAATTTATGAGCAATATATCTTGTAGTGTGTATTTTTGCAGCTAAAAATCTAAATTGTGAAACTGATTCGAAAGCTGCTACAGCATTTGAAGAATTTGCTGATAATTCTTTTAAATATGCTTCACCAGCATTTTTAACTACTGAAGCTGCAACTGCTGACCATGCTTCTAAAACAACATCAGGATCAGTAACAGGACGATTTCCCAATTTGGCTACAGTTAAATTATCAATATTTCCAATATATTCAAATCCATCTGAAGATACAGCTTTAGCACCACTTTTCTTATATAACAAATAAGATTGTATCAAGGATCTACCAACAGAAAGACTTAAAACTGAATTATCACCTTCCCATGTAAGCATTACATGCCAATCATCAGCTACAGTACCAAAACCATTATAACCAGAATATCCATGACCACCGCATGCTTGACGACATTGATCAATAGTATTAGCAGTAGCCCAAGTTGCAAATGCTTTTAATCCTGCTGTTGAAGTGAATACAGATTTTAAACTTTTAACCATTTCATTCACTTGCTGCTTATTAGCTAGATTAATATTTGATTGCAATTCAAGTAATGAATTATAAAGCTTTTGTACCTCAAGAGCAGCAAATTGTATTGCATAAACTTCAGAAAGAAGTGGTATTAAACGACGCCTGTGTAAAGGGTAATCTAATAATTTGGTTTCTGGCTTCCCAGTTGCAGATGAAAATTGTCGCCTAACTACTCCATAACGTATTGCTATAGTAATCATACGCATACCAACTGATGCAGAATCAATACCCATATTTACACGACCATTAATTAATGCTCCATAAGCTAATTGAGCTAATGGTGGATCAGTAACATTACCATTTTCATCAATTTTTGTATGATTTTGAAGGAAATATGAACGTGGTATACGTACATTTGTAAATTGAATCCAGCCATTGTCAATACCGTCTCTTCCCATTTTTTTACCTAAATCACCTAACGCGATACCTGGTAAAAGTTCATAAGTATCTGGATTTCTTAAAGGTACAACAAAGTTTTTCACACCATAATCTTTACCTTTTGAAATTAAACGAGCAAAGCAAACGGTGTGTGTTGCAGTATGAGCAGCACCGCCGATCCACCATTTTGTTGCACCGATATGAGGAGTATTAATAATGAATTCATCAGTGTTTGTATCAAAAGTAGCAGTAGTTTGTAAAGCAGCAACATTTGAACCATGTGCTAATTCAGTCATTGCAAAGCAACCAGCAATACCTTTAAGAGCATAAGCGCCACGTTTAAATAGCCAATAGTCAACTTGTTTTTTAGTGCCTGAACCTGCAATTGAAGAACAAAACAAGCCATAATGGACGCCAATTCTTGTTGCTAAGGACATATCAACCAAGATTAAAGCAGAAATTCTTGCCGCAATAGCTTTAACGGATGTATCCTTTTCAATATATCTTGCAATTTTTGTAATTCTTTTCATTGTTCTTTCTCGAATTTCGTCTTTTGAAACATCATAGTAGTTTTCCTGGTTCAAAACAGGATCACGTTCTAGTTCCAATAACAATTCCTCTCTCGCTTTTGTTGATTCTTTACCACCGTAAATGAAATATGTCAAATCTCGACTAGGGAAACTACCCTGAGCCCTTTCGGCTATCATTTGTTTGGGAGGATCCGAAACAGTGTCAAAGTCACTCATTGTGATACTATTTTGTTAGCTGTGAATAAAACAATTAATAGTAATAGTGATAATAAATAATAAAATTTAAAATGTAAATATAAAGTGGCGAATTTAAACAAGAAATTAAATCCAAATAAATAATAAATAAAAATAATAAAAGAAAAATAATTAAATAATTAAATAATAAAATAAATAATTAAATAATTAAATAATAACAAAACAAATAAACAACAACCAATAGGAAAAACAATAAAAACAATAAAACAATAAAGTAAAAATAAAAATAAACAAATAAACAAATAAATCCGCACAAAATAAATGCTAAATAAAAAAAGACAAACTCCAAATTCAATTTCCCCCCTATAGCAAAATAAAGAAAAGACAATAAAGCGTAAATGCAGTATCAATAAATGCTATGTAAAGAAATAAATAATAAAAATTCAAAATTGACATATGGGAAAATTAAAAAATAAAAATAAAACAAAATAAAAACAAAAATAAAAATAAATAAATAAAAATATAATAATAATATAATAATAATAAACAAAAATAAATAAATAAAAATATAATACTAAATTATAATCCTAAATACTAAATAACAATAATAATAATATAATAATAATAAACAAAAATAAATAAATAAAAATACACTAAATTATAATCCTAAATACTAAATAACAATAATAAAAAATAATAAAAACACTAACTATAGCAAAAACTCTTTTTCTAACTTACTATATAAACAAACAGTAATTAAAACCCAAATAAATGCTGCTAACAATAAATGCTAACTAATAACAAACACTGTATATTTAATTAATTTTTAATTTTTAATCTCTATTTTTAATTTTAATTTTTGTTTTTGTTTTGTTTTTGTTTTTTTTTTTTGATTAAAAAAATCGGAAACTTGAAGATTAAATACAAATTAAATTTCCCCGCAATCACGTGCCTTTTATATCGCTTCTCCTATTTAAGCATTTTTTTTGTTTTCTATTCACCGGCCGCAACTCACTTAACCGAGGTGATTTATGATTATGTAAGTTCAGCCGAGATTTGTGGTTGCTATGGTATGCATTATTATTATTACTATACTATTAATTAATTATATTTTTTATTTTATTTATTTTTATTTTTCCCATATGTCAAATTTTGAATTTTTATTATTTATAGCAATTTATTAGGCATTTATTTATTGATATTAGGCATTTATTAGCATTTACTGTTTATTGTCTTTTTTTTTTTTTATTTTGCTATAGGGGGAAATTGAACTTGGAGTTTGCCTTTTTTTTTATTTAGCATTTGTTTTGTGCGCATTTATTTGTTTATTTATTTATTTGTTTATTTTTATTATTTTTCCCATTGGTTATTTATTACTATATTATTATATTAATATAATAATAATAATAATATAATAATAATAATAATAATATAATAATAATAATATAATAATAATAATAATATAATAATAATAATAATATAATAAATAATAAATAATACTATATAATATAACATACTAATAAAAATAAACACAAATTGTAACCATAGTAATAAACAACATAAATAGTAATGCATAAACAATCACTCAAGAAGAGTTTCGGCTTTTGCAAAAGCTGGAAGGACTTTGCCATACTTTTCCCATACATCCATTTGATCCTGCTTTGATGTGTGCCACCAACCGTCTTCTCCCCCGTCGATGCGTTGTAGAATACCCTCTGGATGCCATTTCTCAGACATCATTTCTTCAAATGTAACTCCACTGTTTTCCGAGTAAAGGCCAGCCCAAACTGCTTTGTAAGCACCACCTAATGCACAAGCATTACTGCCAGCTTCCTTTGAAAGTCTATATACACCATCTGTAGGACCTAAAACAGAAGCATAAATTTGTGCAATAGCATGATTTGCCGATCCTCCTCCTACTATGTACAACCGTTTGGGATGACCACCATTGGATTTTAAAAGAGAATGTGCTCTCATACGCATAGAAATTGCTTGAGATTCAAGAATACATCTAGGATCTTGTTTGTTTGTATCTGTTTTTGGTAGTGATGAGATTTGCTTATCCGATTTAGACAAATCTACAAGGAATTTACTTCTTTGAGGTTTCTTGTCTGGTACTATCTCACGAAGAGGAAAATAAAACCCTATAATTGCATTAGATAGATTTTTCTCATCTGATGCATTAAGTGGTGGAGTGGATAAAGCATCTTTATCAAAAATATTCCATTGATTGTCAGAATTATTTGATTTTTCTTTGTTTAATTCATCTCGTATTTGCTCTCTTGCAAGTCCTCCATTGCAGTAACAAAGCATACCCATATATAAATTGGGCGTAGTTGGATGGACAAACATATGATATTCTGTAGAAGTTACATAATGAGGAGTTGAGACTAATAAAGTTGTAGAAGTTCCTAATGAAACCATTGTATCACTTGCACGAAGTAAAACTGATAAAATAGTTGAAGGATTATCACCTGTAAAAGGTATAATTTTAGTATTTTTTGAAAATTTATATTTTTCAACAAAATATAAAGCAATATTACCTAAGATTTGATTTCCACTTTTTGATACAGGACCTAATTTATTTTTTAATTCATTTACTCCATCATCATCACCACCAGCTACTAACTTTAACAAAGGATCATAAAATTTATTATTTGAAATATCCCAAAGATTCATCCCACAAACATCTGAACAATCTAATGGAGCAAAATCACCTAAAAAGATTGAAGTAATAAATGAAGATATTAAAGATATTTTAAAAGTTTCATTATATTTTTTGGCATTTTTTCTTTTAAATCTCATAATTTGTGGTCCAGTAAACCTATAATGAGCCTTTGACCCAGTAATTTTTGCTAAATTTTCACCACCATCAACAATATTTTCAAATTCTTTTAATTCCAATCCAGTTGAATGGTCTTGCCAATTTGGACTAAAATCGTATGTAAAAGCATTTGGTATTAAAATTTCTGATAATGTTGATTCATTTGATTTTTTTAAAGAAAGTTTATTCAGTAATTCCTTTCCTTCTTTGGACCAATACACTGATCCATGTTGCTGTGCAGCACCAGAAATTATTTTAACCCTTGAAAAAATATTTTCACCATGTAAATTTTTAATTTTTTCCAACAAAATATCCAACCCATCAAGCCATAATATAATTGGTGCTATAACCTCTTGTTCTTTGGTATTTATAATTACCCCTTTGTTTGTTCCATATGATTTAGTATCAATCCCAAAAATAATCTCTTCATTGAAAACAATATTTAAATCACAGTCGACTGCTATTGCTTTTAAAGATTGAGTTGAAAGATCAAATCCCTATTGTTAGTTTTAGAATTATTATATTATTGTTATAGGATTAATACTTACCAAGAATAAATCTGTCATGGTTCGATTCCAGAGTGTGTCCTTTTTATTGTTTGTTACTATTGTTTGTTACTATTGTTTGTTATTATTGTTTATTATTATTGTTAATTATGTGTTTGTGTGTTTATGTATTATTTAATAATATAATAGTCTGCTATTCTTGTTATTTATTTATTATTTATTTATTATTTATTTATTATTTATTTATTATTTATTTATTATTTATTTATTATTTATTTATTATTTATTTATTATTTATTTACTATTTATTTACTATTTATTTACTATTTATCATTATTCATCATTTATTAGTTCATATTATTGCTACTTTACTCTAGCTCAAGCTATTCGTTGTTATATGATTAAAATGTGTAAATATTAGTAATAAGCTTAATATTATTACCAATTATAGTAAAAACCTAGCAACCAAATCATTAATTTACTCAATTATAATATTAGGTTTATTTATTTAATTTTACGTCCAATGGCAACCAAAGTGGTGGATTTTTCCTATAAGATGGCCATGGAGGAACTATAGAAAAGAACCCAAAGGCTGTAATAACAATAAAAGAGTAGAGAGTATTAAAAATATCTTGAGTTACTATTCCAAAAAGAAAGGGGATAATCTTATCGTTAGAATTTTTCTTTTTTTTATCATTGTTGTTAATACTAGTACTTACTATAGAGGCATAAACTATTACTCTAGTTAGGAAATCAACGAATTCCTGACCTTTAAAGTCCTATAATTAGTAAGTATAATATGAGAAGTAATTATACTAGTAAATACTAATTATACTAGTGAATACTAATAATAAACACTAAAATCTTACTATAGGCCATTCAAACAATTTTGCTATTTGATCCATTTTTACACGTTATTAGATATATAAAAAATGTTTTAGCTATATATTGTGATTCTCTTATCAGGTAAATCTCGATTCCTGGTATTGGTTGTCATGACAATCAATAACTTTGTATAGTATACCTTCCTTAGAACTGGTGATATCTATAATTAGATATTTGCTTTAAACGTAGTATGCATAGGGACTTGTGTATAAAAGAGAAAAACAAAAATTAAAATATACCCAAAGTCCTGGTTGGTTCTTTAAAAAGATCCTATGTATGCTAACATTTGATCAAAATGGTTATTTTAATTGAATATTTAGAACTTTTTTTCAAATACAGGACACCAATTAACATTACTTTATAATTAATATAACGTAGAAATTAACATTACTTTATAAACAAAAGTATATATAAAGGCATTAAATGTCAGAAATATAAAAACATTGCATTAAATAAATATCTTTAATAAATATTAAAATAACATATAATTCTTAAATCTTAACAAAACCATCAATAAATAACACAGTAGTCAGACAGACGTCGCAAAAATGTCGGTTGCTACGTTTTTTACCTGGATAATATTTTTATTTTCTTATTTTTAACCTTTTTAAAAAAGACTATACCATCTATTATTATTATTTGTCGCTTACAAATGATTTAAATTACCATATGTTCTTAATTATTTACAAAAAAAAGGCCTAAAAAGTTTGCCTAGCAAACTATTTAGGGATTTAACAATTCCCAGGTTTTCAACCGTATGTTTGTTTTATTTTTTTTCTTTAACCACCGATGATCCCTCACAATCCCTTAAGGTTTAAGGTTATCGGGTTATTTGCCAACACATACTTGAAACACTCTTGCTAATGTAATTTTGATGTAACCTTGATATAAACTTTGACCCAATTCTAATGAAATGTTTGCCATAGTTCAATAGTTAATTTGACACTAACTATTTAAGCCAATGATTTTTTATTTTTCGTAAATTACGTATTTTTGCATGTCTCGATAATTATCTTTTGACCATTATTTATCTTATACTGCATTGTCTTAGTTTATCTAAATTTTTAATACTTCACGTGCAAACTATAGAACTGTACACTACGAACGGAAAAACATGTCTGTAATTGTTATACACCCTAAACATTTGTACACAATTATGGGTTTTTTTTTTTTTTTTGTTTGAGTCCTTTGATTAGTCAATTTTATAAAATGATTACGTTGTTAGTATAATAAAAAAATACAGACAATTGTAGACAATTTTTGATTTTTTATTTTTTTAAATAATTTAATATTTTGTATATAATAAATTTTAAATTTACTCATTTTATTAATTGAGAATTTTACTCTAAAATATCAATTGTATACAGTAAACTGTAGAAATAATACATCCTAGTAATTAATTGCAATCAGCTGAATTTCAACTGTTTTTTATAAAAATCAATCGAGAATTAAATTGTCTACATGTTGTTTACACTTGTAGACAACTTGTCACAACTTGGTCTCAAGGTATGGAAGACAATTGCCGACATATGTTTTTCTGTTCGTAGTGCATAATTAAATCATGTACATTTATGCATAAATAATATACGAGTAATATTAATATGCTGTTTCCTAACTAAAGCGAGCGGGTTAAGAATTATTCACTCTGCCTTTGTATTCAATTCAATTAATTTAGAAATAAAAATATTACATACACAAAATTGAAAACTATAAAAACTATAAAACTATAAAACTTTTTTTTTTCTCTTCCGCTTTTTTTTTCGTACTCCATTAATTCTAAAAATGCAAAAATTCAAAATAGTAATACCAATGTAAATGTAAAATATATATCTTATACATTCTAGATATTCCAAGTATCTGAAAAATAAAATTCTAGTACCATTATTCGTTATTATAAATACATTCTTATTTTATTTCCATTTCGGTTCCAATTTAATAATCAAATAGACATAATTTATAAAATATATAGAAACATTTACTGGCCAGCTAATTTTTTAACAAAATCAGTAAAATACTTTCTAAAACTTTTGTAATCTAAAACTGTCAACGCTTGAGCATATTCTCGTGCACTATTTGAAGAAATTCCAGCAAAACTTGGCAGAAATTCATACGCAACAAAATTAGTAAATTGTGGGAAACAATGAGCTAATGATTTTTGAGTTGCACCGATTTCACTCAAAACTAGTCTAAGCTTGCCATCTTGAAAGTTAAATTGTCCATTAGATGGAACAGTCCAACAAATACGATTACTTTCTAAAATGAAACTTTCTGGCAATGAATATGCAGAAAGTATCTCAGGACGCTTCACATTCTTTACAATGAATTCTGTATCCTGTCGTTGGTTTACTATATTTCCTGCATTATTCCCATTTTTGTTGTTGCTATTATCGTTTGAATTAATATATGGTGAAAGGTATTTGTTTTCTGGATCATCTAAATTAATATTCATTCTAGAATTGTTTATTTCATTATTATTATTATTTGGTACGGATGATATTCCACTTAACGAAACTGCCTTATTAGAAGCATGAGAAAATGAGATAATAATTCGAACCAAGACATTAAAAGAAAGTTTTTGTGTAGTAGGATCAACAGGGTCTTCAGAATAGGTCAAAATTGATTGCAGTACTGTGTCAAATATTTGTCTATTAGTATCTGATACAAATATCCAAGCTAAACCATTATTTAATGTAATATTTATAAATGAAAGATAAGATTTACGCATTTCAATTCTCAGTAGGAATTCATCAGTGCCAAAATCGGCGGAATTTGTCAAGTTTCTGGCTCTGGAACTACCATTGTTGTTGATAGAATCATGATTATTGGAATTGGTATTATTATTTATAGAATTAGAAATGCTTTCATTATTTTGATCAGCAAAAGAAACCTTTTTGAATGATGATGTCGAAGAAGGTTTCGGAGTCTTTTCATTTAATAATGTAAACAGTTTTGAAAAAAGTGGTTGGAAAAGAGATTCAACCATAGTATCGATATTTTCATCACGATATGTGTGTATTAACTGCCCTAGAAACCCCAAAAAATCTGAAATTTCTGAACAATTTATACGCTCTAATAAGCAAGACAACAAACGAGGAATATTAGTAATAATCTGTGGTCCAAGAACTACAACCATCCTTGAAAAAGAAAACCTAGCAGCATCTCTAATAATTCCAATTTCTGAAAGAGTATTTAAAGAAACTAAAATTGCTTCAGAAGCATTTTTGAAAGGTACAACTAAATCTTGGTCCTGAATTGCACTGCCTGTGCTTGTCACAGTAGATTTATGTCCATCCCCAAATCCTCGCGAAAAAGTTCCTATAGCCATGATATGATGATGTACTTGGAGTGAAGCAAACTGTGCGGTCTCTGATGCCGTTGCTTGTGGAATGTACTTCTCCATATCAGCATAAATTGGAGCTAAAACTTGTTGAATTAAATCAAGTTGCATTGATTTATTTGAAGGACCAATGGTAGCTATAAGAAAGCCAACAGCCTCAAATAAATAAAGTTGAGATTCAAAAAGTCCTTCATCTGATGCTTCGTTGACTGAAATATCAGAATCTGTATCTTTGGATGAAGGAAGTTCTGCTCGAATAGATAGAAGGTTTCCAATTGACATAAGAACGGATTTAACTGTATTTGAATCTGCTACAAAATATTTCGTAGAAATGCGAACAAATCTATAAAATAGATACCAAGCACGTGCCTTAACCCGCTCTACATAATTGTGAATTCCAGAGGATGAAACAAAAAATTCCATTACTCTAGGAACTAATTTAGGATGAACATCAAACACTGGAGAATAACGAACAACCAGTTCCATAAACTGTAAATGAACAGCAGGGTGATTAGTTGTGAAAACGACAGTAGAGCTAACCATTTTTTCTACTAATTCAATAAGAATTTGAGTAATCGGTGGTAGCTGTGAAGAGTTAATATAACCAGCTTTGGGAATAAGTGAGGCGTTTTTAAGCCCTTCCCCAAAAGCAAATAGTTCGTATAATCCTAGCTCAACTTCTTGCCATGGCTTTATTCTTATTTCATTACTTTTATTATTATCCTCATTAGTTTGATTATTATTGGAATTTAAAATAAGACTTAAAGAGGAATTTTCTGATAAAGATTGAGTTATAACTTGAGAAATAATATTAATAAAAAGTCCTTCATCTATGGCCGCTATAGAGTCTTGCATGCGTCTTAAACGAGCACGCATTTCTAAAAAGTCGGACTCAGAATCAGAATCTTCATCGCTCCATTCAGTCGCATCATCATATTTCATTTTCATTATAATAGTTTTTAAAAGTGATTCTAAAATGCTTTGTCTTTCGGAAGATAAATTTCCTATCCTTTTTTTATCCTTCCGAAGTAGAGTTAAATATTCAGAAAGTGCAGGGAATATTTGAGAAGAAGTGTCATCGTATTCATTACCCAAAAATGCTAAAAGTAATTGCCATAAATTAATCATACGCTCTTCAGCAATTGGAAGCAAAGAAGCATTTCCAGTAGGGTCTTCTAATATATGTATAAGTTCTAGGGCAACAATGTTTAAAAATTTAGCGATTCTTTCATCGAATTCGATATCTGAACCGATATTAAGCTGAGATAAAAGAGAGTAAACGTTTAGTAGAGATATTAATTCAAGTTTATCAGCAGGTCTCATTTTTTTGGCAACTATTTCACCTAAAGTGTCTGAAGCAAATAATCTTAGTTGAGGATTAGTAAGAATCGAAAAAATTAAATTCATATAGTCTGGAGTGACAATTAAAGAAATATCTATCCAGGATACCCATCCACCAATAACTTTAAGACAATTTTCTGAAACTTCTACAGAAGAAATAGGATTTAATTGGTTTGGTTGATTTGGTTGAGTGGAAGCATATTTTTGAAGAATTTTAAGCCATGAAGCTGCTAATTTTGACATATCTTGTGCTCTAATTTGGTCTTTTATTAAATTATTTCTTTTAATTTGATCTTCTGATCTCAAAATCAATGTATCGCCAATTTCAGCATGAATTACTTGTAAAATTCTTAAATAAATATCAGTTCCTTGTGAATTGTCAAATTGATTTGGACAAGCAGGACTTGACGCTAGAGATATCAAATCATGGAAAAAATTTGGCCATATTTGAGTAGTGTAAGTTAGAAGAAATAAATATGCCATAGTTTGAGCTAATTTATTTTTCATAAAAGACGCATCAGCATTAACTAGGTTGGAATTATTTGAATATTGTTCAGACACATAAGAAAAAAGTACATCTTTTATACGTAGTAACGCATCGGAATAATTGAGACCATTTTTTTCAAGAAAGTTGTCAACCACCTGTAAGGCGAAAAAACGAGCGGCGTACGATCTGGACAACAGAATAAAAAAGTTAGACATATTCTTAAATTTGCTGGGAAGCAGAATAATAAGATGGAGTGAATGAATAAAATAAATAAAATACCCACCTTTTGCGACCAGAAAACAAATTTAAACACATTTGCCATCCATCAGGAGATTCTTTTACATTTTGACAAAAATTCATTGCCTTTAGTTTAAAACCGTGTTAGCTCATGTTGATATAATATTAAATAAGATTTGTGGTTTATTATATCGATTGCAGTAAAATTTGGTAAAATTTGGTAAAATTTGGTATAAAGATGAAGTTCAGGCAGGTCATCACGAGCCATCGAAGGATCGAAAAAGATCGAAAAACAAAACATACCTGCTGTTTTAGTTCCTGGGAGGCGTTCCCTTGAAGCGCAATTTCCACTGCTTGTTCGACTTGGTCTTCCATTTGTTAAAATAGCGATTGAATTGAAGTTATTTGGAAATTAAAGTAGTGTTAATTGGTTTTTCAATTTGTTTGTTGACTTATTTTTTCATTTATTTGTATGTAAAAGTCGTTTTTTGCTATACAAAAAAACCCGTTGCTATGCAATTTAACAAATAAATGAAGTAAAATTTTATTTTTCCCACTATACAAAAAGAAAAATATTTTCGTTGTCAAGCTAAATTTTAATTATTGCTGTATACGAACGATTTTAAAACGAACAAACGTTTAGACGTTTGTTTTTGAATCTACAGTATGTATTTTTAACGATTTTATAGTATTAGAAACCAATTTTAGAATCAGGAATATTTGAAAATTGATGATGTGTAAAAATTTGTGTTTTGTGTTTTATGTTTTTATATTTTAATTGGTTTTGTGTGTTTTTTTATAGTGCTTGTAAATTGTGAACTTTGGTGTTTTTCGTATTTCTACTCGTAAAAACTAATAAATAAACTCAAGAAAAATACGTTAATTTATATAATTTTAACATGCTTTCCATTTATCATACATACATATAAATACGTATATAAATACGTATATAAATACATATATAAATACATATATAAATACATATATAAACACATGCACGCATAATGTGTTCAACTGAAGCAAAAGCTAATTCAGTAATTCATAGTCAATTTCTTTTTTCTTTTATTTAGTACATTAATTTAGAACTATTGCTATGTATTCATATGAACTACACTACGGACGGAAAATCTATTGAAACGGATGTTTACGTAATTCTCATAGATTTCTATAAAAAACTGTTCAAATTCGGTTGATTATAATTGTATACAATTGATGTTTTATATAAAAAGTAATAAAAGTATAGAAAGTATAAAAAGTATATAAAAAGTTCATAATTAAAATGAGTAAATTTAAAAAGTATAAAAACTATAAAACTATATAAAAACTATATAAAATATATAAAAACTATAGAACTATATAAAAACTATATTAAATATATAAAAACTATAGAAAAACTATAGAAAATATATAAAAACTATATAGAAAAAAGATAAAAACTATAAAAACTATATAAAAACTATAGAAAATATATAAAAACTATATAGAAAATATATAAAATATATAAAAACTATATTAAATATATAAAAACTATATAAAAACTATATTAAATATATAAAAACTATATTAAAACTATAGAAAATATATAAAAACTATAGAAAATGTATAAAAACTATAGAAAATGTATAAAAACTATATTAAAACTATATAAAAACTATAGAAAATGTATAAAAACTATATTAAATATATAAAAACTATATTAAAACTATATAAAAACTATATAAAAACTATAGAAAATGTATAAAAACTATATTAAATATATAAAAACTATATAAAAACTATAAAAACTATATAAAATATATTAAAACTATAAAAACTATATAAAAACTATAGAAAATATATAAAAACTATAAAAACTATATAAAAACTATATAAAATATATAAAATATATTAAAACTATAAAAACTATATAAAAACTATATTAAATATATAAAAACTATATAAAAACTATAAAAACTATATAAAATATATTAAAACTATAAAAACTATATAAAAACTATAGAAAATATATAAAAACTATAAAAACTATATAAAAACTATATAAAATATATAAAATATATTAAAACTATAAAAACTATATAAAAACATCATAAAATAATAAATTTTCAAAAAAAAACCAGAATCTAAAATATAGCACTCTCAATAAACAGCCAAACAGTAATTAAACACAGAATGAAATCATCTTTCTCGAATTAAATTATAAAACAAACTGAGATATGAAATTAAAATGAAAGTAATAAAAAACATGTAGAAAAATTATATAGTAAATATATTTTATTACACGCGTTATCAAACAACGTCTCTTGTGTATTTATATAGAAACAATATTCTAACACGTGACTATGTATTAAAGATCACTTATACTATAATCACGACAATATTTTTTAAATAAATTGAAATTTAACCCATCTACAGTCTGAAATACTAAGTCAACGTCAATGTCAATTTGAAAAAAAAAAAACTCTTCATTTTATTCCATAATGCAAAAGATAAAGATTTTCTCAAATTATAATATCATACAATTCTCTACAAATTAAACAAATACTCTTAAACTAATCATTTAAAATCAAAACATTTACTTCATCACCTAGTTTATTTTAAAAAATAAAGAGCAAGGTGAACTTTCAAGATAAAAAATGGTTGTCATGGTGATACACGTTAGCCCTTCCTAATTTATCTTTTTATTAGTACGAAAGTCTATTAGATTGTACTAATAATCTTTAAAAGTTGGTTACTTGACTTCCAAAATGAAGGAAGAAGAGGTGGATTCTAATAACAAGACTATAGATGAAGACAAAAATCAAGGACATAATGTAGAAGCTAACGAGAATAAAATTAGTAAGCATGACAATGCCAATAGTGAAAAAGAACGCGTGAAAACTTCGGAAACTGATATCCAAGAAACAAAAGAATCGATTAGAATTAAAAGACTTAGACAAATATTTGATAAATCCCTATTGACAGCCGTTTCAGCTTTATCCTTTGATAAACTTTCACAGTCGTATCCCTCTATAGTATGTTCAAAACGCGGGGAAAGAGCTTTACAAGATGCTGAATCTCAAATGTCAGCATTTTGGATTAAATCTGCAACGCGTGAATTTAATGCAATTTTAGAAGAAAGAGATGCTGAAAATAAATTATATAAATTAGATATGCTTGTTTCTGAAGCACAGAATAGAATCAAAGAAAACTTTTATGACCCAATACATGTTGAAAATTTATCTCCTGAAGAATTATTATCTGCTCAATTATATCCTATAGTATCTCCTCAAATAAAATCTTTATCAAATCAAATTTCTATATTAGAAAAAGAAAATAATGAAATGGAACTGAAATTATCTTTATTAAATAATGAATTGAATAAAGGTTTAAATTCAATTTCTGTAATTTTAAATACAATACAAGAATCTGCTTCTAATTCCAGTTCTTTAGATAAGGACGAAATGAATAAAGCAAATATCGAAATACAAAAACATTAATATGCATTGATATGATTCTTTTAAGAATTATTATTTTATTTTTACTTCATTGAGATTTTTTAGTTTTTTAATTTTTAATTTTTAATTTTTTAATTTATTAAATTATGGTGTACTTTTATATTTCTGGTTTTGGGTGTTCGGTTTGTTTGTTTGGTTTTTTTTCATTTATGTATCTTTAATATTAATCGAATTCATATATATATAATCAATTTTTCTTCTATGTTGGAATCATTTGCTTTTAATAAAATTATCAATAGTGATTTTATTCAAGAATAAGAGCTTCCTAATGAAAATAATTTCGGTTTATGTTAAACATTTATATATATACTAGAAAAAAATACTGAAAAAAGTAGAAAACAAAAGTGGAAATTAAAAGTACAAATAAAGAAAAATTGAAGCATGCTATAGAAAAAAATAAAAATAAAAAAGAAAGCAAATTGGTTCAGTCGCAATTAAGGAATATTAGATGTATTTAATAATCATCATCTAAGTCTTTAAATCTATCATCTTCATTGTCTTTCGTGTCAATTGCGTCATTTTGACCTGGAATAACAAATGGTTCAACAGTGAATTCTCTATAAGATGGAGGATCGTCTTTGGTTATATTGTTTTGCTTATTATTAAATACATTTTCCTGTTTTGTTGTATCTGTTCCATTTAAATATCCTTTATCAAGCTTAGAAATATTTTCTGCATTTATTTTTGAAATATTTTCAGATGATTTTTCTATTGCAAACATAGGATTTGACTTATTATCATCCAATTGATCTAGAACTATATTTTTTGAATTATAACTTTTTAAAATATCCTGATTTGATTTAGTGTCATTTGTTTGATCAGAATTTGATGTTGATTGAGATTCTAAACTAGATTTGGAAGAAATAGAGTCTTTAGAGTTACTATTTGTAATTTCTAATTTTGTAAATTGCAAGATTTCCTCTTGTTGCTTAGATAAACTACTATTATACTGTTCATAATATGCCCTCTCGCTAGAAGAAAGTCCAGTACAGCTATCAAAAGCCTGTGATTGAGAAAGCTGGGCTTTAGTAAGACCAGCACTTCCATTTGCGCCAGCAAAACCAACAGAATAAGTGTTATCAATTGCATTTAACAATTCGGTTTTTTCTGTCCATTTTTCATTATTCTGTTGCAAATATTTATCCAAAGCTACTTTATTTGTAAGTGCATCAGAAGCTGCACGGGTCCTTGCCTCCTTAAGATTTCTCCCATAACCTATCCCAATTATATCCGTACCAACTTTTACCAGTATTCTATAACGCCCCCAATCTGCAACCGGTCTTGGGCGTGTATGCATCATATAATTAAGGCCTATGGTACGTAGTTGCAATGGATCTCCATTTAAATCATTAGAATCTGTAATGTACTCAATTTTTGAAAAAGCATCGCCAATTAGATCAAATAAACGCATACGTGCCGATTTATCTAAAGGTGGCTCAACATTATCAAAATAATAATCATCTGTTGAAACCTTCGTAATGTCATTACCATCAGTATTATCTTTTGAAATCTCAGAAATTGAAATTTGATCATTTTTTGGTTTTAAACATTCTTTTGAATTATTTGCATTTAAAGGAAATGTACGTGAACGTTTATTAGAAGCAGAAGAATCCTCACTATCTGTTTCGTCATCTTTAATTACTATTAAATTATCTAATCGATGCTTTCCTAAAGTTGTGGAATAGTTTTCCTCATTATTATTCTTAGAAACAGTAGATTTAGATGAACATTCTGTTATATCTATTATATTAGGCTTCAATTCATCAGGAGAAGAGAAAGAAAGATTTTTTTTTAATCCAGATGTGATATTATTATTATCATTAGTAGTAGTGGTATCATTGAAAGCAAACTGGAAGCCATGAAATAGTGTACCTTGTTGTCTTTGAATAGATTTATATTTTATTAAAAGCTCAGCATTACGAAGTCCTGCCATAGCAGCTCTATTTTCAGCATCTTTTCTTCTAAAACCATAACCTCTGCCTAAAACATCACCATCAATTACAGCTTCTACAGTATATAAACCCGAAAGTTCCCTAATAAGAATAAATTCCAATTCAGTTTTATTATTATTTACAGCACGTACTAAATGGTACCTTGCAGAACTATGGACAGGTTCAACTTCTTCATCTGTTATAATAAAATCTGGACCTTCTACAGATCTAATAGCTTCTTTTAACCTGTCGGCTTCTAGCATTTTTGAATTGTTATTTTCTTCGGCTACTTTTTTTTGAGCTAGTTTTATAGCATTTATATTTTTAAGTGCCATCATTGCAGCGCGGGTTCCACCTTCTGCTTTACTCTTCCCTACACCATAACCTATTGGATTTCCTAAATATACGGCATACATTACTTTACCTAGTTGTTTATTATCTTTATAAAAGGATTCCTCTGGAGTACCTTCAATATGGAAACCTTCTAAAGTTAATAATTCTTCATAGGTAAGATAGGTAACTTTGCCAGCTAAACCACAACCGGTCATGAGATACAATCTTTGCTTTGCACCTTTATCGAGTGGGATAGACTTTTCCAATTGGCGATACATGGAAGAAATTATTGGTTCGGATAAAGCAGCAAGCCATTCTTGAAGTTCTAATAAAGCAGAATTTTTATCAGTTCTATCTTCAATTACACCAGCAATATAAGCTTCAAACGAGTCAGCTAACATTTTTGCGGGTTCGTTTGGATTTGTTGTTTCATAGGAGGCAGAAATTTGTAATCTATCTTCAAATTGATACAATTTTGCCCAAATATCAAGAGTTGAATTATTTACAATTTTTGAACGTAACTTTGTTAATTCACCTTCACGTAAATTTGGGAAACGAGCATAAATATTCCTTGTAATTATGTGATTTAAATAGGAGTCACCTAAAAACTCTAATCTTTCATTGTGCTCTTCTATTGCGGTTGCAGCTGGAAAATGTTCATTTGCATATGAGGAATGAGTGAACACTCTTCTATAAATTTTTTCATCATTAATTTTTGGAAGCGGTGGAGGATAAGAATTGCTGCTAGTTGAACCAGCAGAAGTTATTTGTTCAAGTTTGTTTATCCCCACAAACGACAAATAGTCATTTAACAACAATAATGGACCATCGGATATCAATCTTTTTAAAATTTCAACTACACGAATCATTGGAGAAATTTTTGATGGTACCTGGTCAGATTTAGGTTCATTTTGGAATAAGTCACTAATAAGTTCACATAATAATTTAAATTTTTCTTCAAACAACAATAAATTTTTTATATTGATTGCATCTATTTTGAAGTTTTCTTTGTTTTCCGAGTCGTTTCGGAGTTGGTTTTGGTTTGCAACCGGGATGTTGATTTCTTCTTTGTTTTCCTCAAACAATACAACTGCTCGCTCTGTTGAGTAGTTCGGATCTGATTGATTTTTGTTAACAGTTGATTTTCCTTGCAGTTGCTCTAGCATAGAGGCCAGCGTTTTTGCCCCTGGATTTAGTTTAGCATTCATCTGACTGTTATTGTTGCTGTTGTTAGTATTGTTCTGTGCGAGGTGCATAAAAAGAAACAAAGATAGGGCTAAGAAAAGGAACAGGAACACGGATAGAAATAGAGATAGTAATAAAAATAAAAATAAAAACAAATAAACAAATAAACCAATGAAAATAATCATAAAGTAAATAATTAAAAAAATAATAAATAATAATTAATTAATTTATTAATTAATTAATTTATTAATTAATTAATTAAGTGAAATAATTAATAAAGTAAAAAATAAATAATAAATAAAAAAATAAAAAAATAAAAAAACAATTAATTAAATAATTAAAAAATAAATAATAAATAAAATTAATTTAAATAAACAAAAACTAAATAAACAAAATCAATTCAAATAAAATAAATAAATAAATAAATAAAAACATATACTATAAATATAAACTTATATAGTATTGGTATCTGGTGTTTCTACCAAATAACTCACAGTTGCTAGCAATTGCCGCTGTTTTTATTTTATTTATTTTATTTTAAATTAATTTATTTTTATTTATTTTTATTTATTTTTATTTATTTTATAGTTCAAGTTTATTTGAATTAATTTAATTTTATTTATTTTTACTTTTTTGATTATTTGATTATTTGATTATTTTTATTTATTTTGTGTTTTTTAATTTTAAATTTAATTTTTTCTTAATTCTTGTTGTACTTGTTTATCATTTTATTTATTATTTATTTTTTATTTTTTATTTATTATTTATTATTTATTATTTATTTTTTATTTATTATTTATTTTTATTTTTTATTTATTATTTATTTTTATTTTTTATTTATTTTTATTTTTTATTTATTATTTATTATTTATTTTTTTATTTTTTATTTATTATTATTTATTATTTATTTTTTATTTATTATTTATTTTTATTTTTTATTTATCTTTATTTTTTATTTTTTATTTATTATTTATTATTTATTTTTTATTTATTATTTATTTTTATTTTTTATTTATTATTTATTTTTAAATTTTTATTTATTTTCTGTTTTATATTTTAATTTTTTAATTTTGTCCCTTTTCACACTTTCACTCTTTCTACTTGTAAAAGGCTTTTTAGCGAGTTGTTATGGAACAATTGTAAAGATAAACCAGAAACCAGAAACCAGAAACCATGTCTAAGTAAAATGTAAAATGTAATTATTTTTGTTCTTAATATAATTAAGTTAAATATAACACATACATTACAATATTTATCAAATGAACAATAAGAAGACAAATAATTAAGGAACAAGAAAAGAAAATCAATCAAAAAATAAATTTCCCGTGATTATACAAGATTGATAAAAGTATAATTAAAAATTAATCAGAAATAATTTTAGATTTTCGGTATATATTTACGTATAAATTAGTTTGATTTCGTAGTGATTTTGTTAGTTTCAATAGAAAGTTTCGGTTTCTTAATAAATAACTAAGATATATTTATTATCACAATTAAATATTTAAGTTCTGTGTTAAAATACGAAATGTGGATAATAGCTTGATAATTAATGTGTGATAGTTAAGTGTATAAGCAATATTTAGTAGTTTTAAATGTAAAGTATTACGATAGATCAGTCAGTATTTGTAGGTTATTTTTATTTTTATGTTGTATTTTAATATTGCATGTAGAATATATTTTAGTAAATAATGTGACATAGTCGGAGTCTATGTTAGTGTGAAATACAAATTATTCACATTTCTTTTAATTATATTATTTCTTTGTTTATATATCCTCGCTGAACGTATTACGAGACAATATCCACGAACAAGTTTACGAAATATATCTACTCTATAATATAGTCGGTCTATTCTGTTTTCATCCAATAATTAATACAATAACTATTTCAACTGGTATAACAGTAAACAAATTATATTTCCATCTGTAATAAAATAATAAATATTTTACTCATTCTAATGATTCTATAATAAATATTATACTCATTCTAATGATTCTATACTAAATACCAAACGTTCATAATGGTTACTATGGGAATTTGCTTCCTCTTGAGTCACAATCGAAAATAGAATAGAATAGAATATGTATATACAAACATTTGAGATAAAAACATTAAATATATAAAATAAATTACACACTATGTAAGTATGAATATGAAATAGTAAATAAAAAATCATTAATTTCAAATTTTCAAGCTCGGTAAATATATTTAAGTGTACAGTACATGTAAACGCTCGTAAACACACGTAATTTCATACTTGAGTATTATGATATAACAAGTACCATATATAACGAGTATATAACATGTTAACATATATATAATATATATAATACATGGATAAATAAAATAATGTGTAAAGTAAATTATATTCAATATATTGAAACCCCTGAAAACAATTTTCACTTTTAACTATTAAATTACCAGATAATGAAATAAAAAACTAAATATTAATTGTTTGAAAACCTCTGAATTTTTAACACCTATACAGTTTTTTTACGCTCTCTATTTAGAAAACAATTCTTTACAATAGATTTCCATCATAGTGTAGTCTTGTTTACATACATTTCATTCCATACAATTATTGCAGTACTAGTAATTACAACCAAATACAAACAAACGATGACTAAGGAAGTTCCTATTTAGTAACAAAATGACTCACGAATTACCAACCATACACGATTTATTACTAATTTTTTTTTTTTTTTTTTTTTTTTTTTTTTTTTTTTTTTTTTTTTTTTTTTTTTTTGCAATTCCTAACTATATTCACTTTTAGAAAAAAAACAAAACAAAGTTGTTTACCATTTGTTACCTAATATAATAAATATTAAGCCTATTATTAGACTTCTCAATAGAAATTACTAAGCTAAAAAAACTAACAGTTTCCAACCGGTTACTAAGTATCCTCACGCTATTATCAATAAGTTACTAACAACAACTGTATAATATTCATAATAATTATAATAAAATACTATACAAATAATAATTTAAACACTAAGGTCCAATGCCGGACAAGGCCGAGTTGGTTGAAAATTCAACTTCCAAATCAAAAGTAAATCAACTCAAAAAGCAATTATTAGAGCAAAATAATTTAATAGATTTGAGACCGTCTAGAAATACCGATAAAACCGATAGAAATATTGATAAAACTGATAAAACTGATAAAACTGATAAAACCGATAGAAATAATGATCAAAATAACAATAATGACGATAATAATGTCATAATTGGTGTGTGTGTTGTTGGATTCCACCATATACGGTATGTCAATACTTTATTAAAATATAAAGTATAAAGTATAAATTAAAAAAAAGAGAAAAAGAAAGATAACAAATATAATATAATCTTGCTAACTTTTTTTTTTTTTTTTTTCTCCTTTTTAGAGGCCCCGAAGTAGAATACTGGGTAAGCGATGGTCCAGACTTGTCAAATCTATGGCCAAATCTACCATTTCAAAGCTTACCAGATGGAAGTCATTCAAGACAGGAAGACTATTCATACTTTACCCTATTATACACCCCACAAACACAAAATGGTTCAGAACCAACAACTCTTTTTGGAATATCCTGTAATAGACAAATTAGAACACAAGATCTCACTAATACCCCCATAGATGTAACACGCTCAATTGTTCAAAAAGCTGTTGTAGTAATTGCTAAACAACCCATATTTGGTGTAATTAGAGAAAAATTAGCTGTTGTTACAAGAGCTTATTTTTTACAAGGCGATTTACAAACAAGAACTATAATTAATACTCTTTATTCAAATTTAAAACATTTATTTAAAGATGGTGTAACTGAACTTGATATGTACGTAGGAATGTCTCTAAGAGAATTAGTTCATAGATTTAAACAAAAGACTTTAGTCTTATTTAAAGCATTATTATTAGAACCACGTATAATATTCTTTTCAACTGTTACTGAATTGCTATGTTCTGCACAATTTTCTTTGGTATCTCTGATACCAGGTTTAATTAATCATCTTGAAGATGCTGCCTCCCCTTTATTACATTCATATGAATATACATTAAAACAATCAACAAGTTTAAAAAGTAGTGATAGAAATTCTTTACTTGCATACATGGGACTACCTTTACAAATATTTGGGAAAGGTGGCTTTTTCAATCCATATACTCCTCTTCAACAATTAGATGAACTCACCGATCGTGACACTTTATCTTATGTTGTTGGAACTTCAAATTTACTTTTACTTACAAATAAAACTCAATATGCTGATATAGTTGTAAACTTGGATAATAATACCGTTGAAATTCTTAGTTCAAATCTTAATTCAAGTTTAGCCCTTACTGCTGCCGATAAACGTTGGATAGATTCAATTTCAAATGCAGTTGAACAATCTTGGTCAGAGGAAGGTGCTTCTACAATTAACTTTTTAGGATCAGATGATTATATTCGAGTACAGTTTGAAGATTATTTAATGACCTTGATTTCATGTTGTAAATATGATCAATTTATAAATCCTCCCTCTGGTTCTTCATCGCCACATTCTGATTTACTGCTTAATGACGCACCAGCACATCCTATGGGAGATTTTGGGAATGCTTGGTATATTCAATGGATGGCTACAGAGAATTATAGACTTTTTTCAAAATACACAGATGCAGAATTATTTGATATAGTATTCCCTCGTCATTTAGCAGGGAATGGATTAAATTTTACTGACATGTCTCGGAAAGTGGCAAAGAGTATGCAAGATCTTCATTTAGATCAAAAAAGGGACGCTTTAGCTAAATCTTTCGCTAATGGAAGTCAAAAAGTCAGTTCAGCATTCTTGGGTTTATGGGCTGCTAGAGAAAATAATAGTGATAATAATATGATTATATTTGATTCAACATCTAGTCCATCTTCAATTAGTTCTCGCAAAAATGGTGAAACTGGGAAAAGGTCAATTTCGAATACTAACTCAAGTACAGATAATCACAATGAAAAAACCGAAACAGATTCCTCAAGTGAAGTTTCAGATAACGCTTCCACTCCTAAAGCACTTGCTACTTCAACTTCACAATCTAGTGTTGGAAGTACTAGTAGTAATAACAAGATAAGTGCTTATTTTGGATCATGGTCAAAATGGGCATCAGATCGTAAAAATAAATCAAATAGCAATAACGATACAAGTGCATCTAATGTGATTTCTGATAATAAAAATATTTCTTCAGCACCTTCTAGTGCTTATTCCAATCCTGTTTTAAGTTCGTTTACACCATTTTCATCTAAAAAGGAAGCATCTCACAATTCTCTTTCTGTACCAGTTGTTTTAAGGAATGAGGAACAAAAGAGTGAGATAAAAAAGGATATTTCAAATATTAAATCTGAATTTAATGAAAAGAAAGATAAGATAAAAACAGAAGAGAATGACAATAAAGTTGATACTGACGAAAGTGACAATGAGGTAATTGTTCCTGAATTGGCAGAGAACCCTTGGTCGAATAAAGAATGATTACTGTTTATTAATACTAATTTATTACAAATTCTATTTATTAATTGTTTATTATGTTTATTATGTTTATTATGTTTATTATGTTTATTATGTTTATTATTAATGTGAAATACATCAACGAGCGGGCGTTTATAGTTATTAAGCTTTGGTTTGAAGGTCGAGTTGAATTGTTATATTCTCACTGTGATTATAACAGTCTAAGAGTGTACATACGTGTCAACTATTTACAACGAACATTGCCTATTGTATTACATGTGTATATATAGTATAAATTACAGTGTTTACATGTGCATGTATTCTATTTATCATCAGCAATTTACTTGTATAATGTAATACCATTAATATTACTACGCATACACTGCATAATGTGTAATTAATTATATTTATTATATATTATTAAGTATTTTTATATTTCTACTACTGTTATGTAAGTATAATACGATGGGAAAAAGGCCACTGCAAGGCAACCAGATGAGCTTGATATTGAATTGAAAAATACTGATTTTAAATATTGATTTTTTACAAGTATTGTACGTAAATAAATACAAAATATTTACAAAAATATTTGCTTTTAATGAACACCGTATGGCTTATTTATTATATTATTTATTATTTATTATATTGTTTATATATTATATTTACCTACATATGCACTTTTATAATCTTTCTATATATAGAGAGCACTCAGAGTCACATTGCTATGGAAACACCAAATATGCTTGCATGGCAACATGTATATAATCAGAAATCTGAAAAGTAATTTTCAGATTTTGGAAAAAGAAAAACGAAAAACGACCCTAGAGAAAAGAAAAAATAATAAAATAAAAGATAATAAAAAGTAAATAACAAATAATAAAAAATAATAATAAATGATAAAAAAATAAATAATAAAGAATAATAATAAATAATAATAAATAATAATAAATAATAATAAATAATAATAAATAATAAAAAAGAATAAAAAAATAATAAAAAAATAATAAATAATAAATAATAAATAATAAAATAAACTGCAAACAAATTTCAACACCATTTGAGCAATAAATTATAATAAATTATAATAAATTTAATAAATTTAATAAATTTAATAAAAAAAGTCGTGGTAAGTGGTTGCTATGCGTTTTGGCAATGGTTTTGTTAGCGTTGCTAGGCAGGTTTACTTATTTTGATAGTGCTAATTGTTATAATTATTTTATTATACTGTAGTTGATTTTCTGGTTATTTACTAACATTGTTATAGAATCTGTTGAATTAGAGACGGGATCAGTTTCTGTGGTTGGCGTTTAAGCATTTAATCGGTGTAAGCGTTTTATAGGCTCTTTTAGACACTTTTAGACACTTTTAGACATTTTTAGACATTTTTAGACATTTTAGCTTGCATTTTTAGCTTACATTTTCGCATTTTCGCATTTGGTAAGGGCATATTTTTTTTTTTTTAAAAAAAAAAAAAATTTAAGTTAAAATAATACATTACACTTTGCATTTAAATTTGCCTACACTCTTGCCTACACAATTGATTACAAATTTAAATAAATCCCATTGGCATTCAGGCGTCTTTTCTTTGTTTACTTAACCACAAGCTGATGGTTTTCTCTACACTGTGGGAAATTTAGTGGATTGCATAAGAAAGATTCCGTATTACGTGGAAAGGAATATTATACAGTGTCAGCTAATTTTATTATATAAGATAAATATATAAATATACATATAAATTTATATATTTATATATACTTATAATCTTACCAACATGTCAGGTTTGCCCGCACAATTTGAAAATGCTGCGCAACAACTCTCGGACAAAGGCATAGATCTAACTTCTAAATATCTAGCAGCTCTGGAAATAAGGGATTTCATTGACTCCTTTCATAATTCTGCTGAATATGAAGCCTTTTTGAAGAAATTTATACCTATATTTATGCTGATACTTGAATCTGGACAACCTTCTTTCTTCCCAAACTCAATAGAACATAAACTCAGAAATATCATATTTAATATTCTTTATAGATTACCAATAAACGATGATTTTAAGCCATATGCTTTTAAAACTGCTTCAGTTTTAACAAATTTACTTAGAGTTGAAGACGAAGAAAATGGTGTCATTTGTATGAAATTCATATCAGCGTTACATAGGTCTTATAGAGAGGAACTAGAGGGTTTGGTTTCAACTTTTTTAAATCTAGTTATAGAAATGTATAAAAATATGCATGTAGCAGTAAAGGATTGTTTTGACTCATCATCAAGTTTAATTTCTCAATCTACTGCAGCAGCAGCTGCAGCTGCTGCTACTACTACTACTACTACTACTACCACTATTGCCACCTCCCCCACTCCCACTCCTGCTGCTCCCACTAATAACACCAACACTAACACAAACATGAATACTCAAACTCCCGCTCCAATAGAAACTTCCCTATCCCAACCTCCCAATTCACGTTCACAATCTCCTGCTGACACTAGTATAACTGCTAATTTAAATCAAAACGAAAACACTTTAAAACAATTGCCTCGCTCAATGTATTCTTTTAAAGTTTTAACCGAATGCCCAATAATAGTTGTCACACTTTTAACTTCTCATAAAGAACATAGCGGAACTTATTTAGCTCAATTCGTACCATATGTAATTGATATGCTAAATTTACAAGCTCAACCACAAATGGAAGCACGATTGGCTGCCGAATCTCGTGGTGAAATATACACGTCAGTAGCACCTGGAATTAAAAATAGACAAACTTTCGGAGATTTTATAACTGCTCAGGTTAAAACAATGTCCTTTTTAGCTTATGTTTTACAAAGGCGTCATCCCCTACTAGATCCATATAAACAATTAATACCAGAATTAGTAGTTAGACTGTTAGAAGACTGTCCTAGAGAATTGTCTGCTTCAAGAAAAGAACTTTTAGTAGCTACAAGACACATATTATCTAGCGAATGTAGAGTTGCTTTTATTCCCAAAATTGACCTATTATTAAATAGTAAAGTCTTAATAGGTGATGGTTTAACTGTACACGAAACTTTGAGACCACTTGCTTACTCAATGGTGGCTGATCTTGTTCATAATGTACGTTCAGAACTATCTACAGAACAATTATGGGAAACCGTAAAAGTTTATTGTGAAAACATGCAAGATAGTACCTTGTCTGTTTCATTCCATGTAATGTCAGCTAAACTGCTTTTAAATCTAGTTGAAAGAATTATAAAGTTACCAGATAAAGCTGAAGGAAGACAACTAATGGTATTTATTGTAAATGCATTTGCTGTAAAATTTGCACAATTAAATCGAATGTTTGAAAACTCACTTCTTCATTCTAGGCATACCGATTCTGTGAAAGAAGCCCAATCAAAACTTACAAACGTCAATATTCAAGATGATAAACCATCTTTAAAAGACTTGGATTTATATGATACAAGATCTGCTTATTTAATAAAAACACATCTCGAATTTCCTTATGATAGAATGAAAGATGGCCGAAATTTATTTAAAGCTTTAATGACTTTTTTACGCTCAATAATGTTCGGCTTAAAATCATGTAATCCTCCTCCTCCTTTTTCAGAAGTCAACCCTACCCAATGGAATGAATCAGCTCGTGGTTTGTCTTTTGAAGAAATTGAAATTTTTAGAAAATTGTTTTGCGAAGGAATAAAAGGCTTTTCTTATTATGCTATATTACGTGAAATACCCGAAGAGAAAAGAAATAAAGGAGATTTTCTATCTCTATCAGCTGCTTCAAAGGAAGAAAAGGAATTAATGGAAACTTTTGTTACCGTTTTTATACATATTGATTCTTCTTCTTTTATTGAAATTATAGAACCTAAAATGTCTTTTTTTTATAACGCCATAATAAGTAATGGAGCTTTGCTTGCCATGGTACAATTCTTTTTGGCTTCAGAGTTAACTTCAACAAACTTTTTAGGAATGCTTTTAGATTATTTATTGAAGCATTTACATGATTTAGGCTCTTCTTCTAGTGTCAAGGCAACCGTAATAATTAGGCTTTTCAGATTATCATTTATGGCTGTTAATTTGTTTCCTACTGTTAACGAACTTATGCTTCTACCCCATTTACAAAATATGATAATTAACTCACTAACTATATCAACAAAAGCGGAAGAACCATTAAATTATTTCCATTTATTAAGAACACTTTTTAGATCAATCGGAGGTGGCAGATTTGAGTTGTTATATAATGAGGTTTTACCATTGTTACACGTATTATTAGAAACATTAAACAAATTGCTGCAATCTGCTCGAAGACCACAAGAGCGTGATTTATTTGTAGAATTATGTCTTACGGTACCAGTTCGTCTTTCTGTTTTAGTTCCACATTTATCTTATTTAATGAGACCATTAGTGATCGCACTTAAAGGTTCTCCAGAACTTATTGCTCAAGGTCTTAGAACTTTAGAATTATGTGTAGATAATCTCACTGCAGAATATTTCGACCCTATTCTTGAACCTGTGATTGATAATGTCATGGAAGCATTATGGTCCCATTTAAAGCCATTGCCTTATTCACATCAATATTCGCATACTACTTTACGTATTTTAGGAAAACTTGGAGGACGTAATAGAAGATTTTTAAAACCCCCAAGTGATCTTAAGTTTAAACATTTTACAGAATCTAATCCTTCTGTTTTATTAAAATTAAATGGATTAAATGCAAAGCACTCGATGGATCTTATTGCTCCTGTATTAGATATTGCTTTAGAAACTTTATATGATTTCAAATGTGATTCATTTTACAGAATTGCTTCTTTCAGGTATATTGTTGCAGTTACAAAATTATTTATTAATTCTGGAAATTTCCCTAAAAATTATGGGAAAATTATCAAATTACATATTAAGTCTTTAATAGATAGCAATACGATTTTCCCTTCATTTTCTTTAAATGAAGCAGAAAAGGCAAAACCTATGGCAAAGCTTGAATTGCAGATCAATATTCTTGAGCGAGCTTTGCATGGAATATTATTTGCAGGGTGTATCCCAGATATAAAAGAAGAAGTTGAAGGGTTTGTTATAAAAATTTGTGAACTTTTCTCGATTTTAGAAATAGAACACAGTATATATTTAAGACGACAAATTCGAACAAAGGAATTTAGTTACGATGATGATACAAGTAGATTGTTTATAGATACTAGGATTATAACGTCTTCAATAGCTAACGCACTTTCATCTTATAATGATGATGCAAGAGACATTGCTATTTTGGCTGTGAAAACTATTTATAAATCGTCTTTCATATTATTTAACAAATCTGACTATTATACTTTTAAACATTCCTTAGTGAAGTCACTGATCTCGACATTTTCTCACACATGTTATAAACCACATTGGTATAATAAATCAGGGGGTGTCATAGGTTTACGCACTATCTTAGAATGTCCTGAATCCGGTAATCCTCCCATTGAATGGTTAGAGGGCAGACTGGTAGAGCTCGTTCGGACTCTTTATTTTGTATTTAAAGATGTACCAGCGGAGGCACCAAGTAAAGGCCATGATGACGCGAATTATATACTACTTAAATTGTTACGTTGTTGTTTTAAAGATAACACTGAGCAAGAAAAATCTGTCAAACTGTTACAACAACTTTGTGGGTTTTTAATTTATGAATTATCTAATCCTTCTGATTGTGTACGTGAATCTACAAAGGAAGCATTGCAGCTTTTATCTGAAATCTCAAATAAAAGTCTTTCTGAACTTTTAAATCCTGTAAAATCTACCCTTTTAACTCCAATTTTTGCTAAACCTTTGCGTGCTTTACCATTTTCTATGCAAATTGGGAATATAGATGCCATGATATATTGTCTTAAGCTACCTAATTCTTTTGTTGCTTGTAATGAAGAATTACAACGGTTATTTATGGAAGTATTAGCGCTTGCTGATGCTGATGATGAATCATTAGCTTCAGGTCAACGTACGTCTGAATATAAGGTTGCTGATAGTTTAGTACGACTTCGTGTAAAATGCATTGATTTATTATCATTGGCTTTATGCTTTACTGAACTTGTTGGTATTCAAAATGCTTCGACTCGTTCTAGAATAATTGCTGTATTTTTCAAAAATTTATATGTTAAATCCGAAAAAATTGTCAACGCTTCTTTTCATGGATTAGAAACAGTACTCTCCCAGAACCATAAACTTCCAAAAGATCTACTGCAAAATGGTTTACGTCCTATCTTAGTAAATCTTTCAGATCATAAACGGTTATCAGTCCCTGGATTAAATGGATTGGCTAGATTGCTACAACTACTAACAACTTATTTTAAGGTTGAGATTGGTAACAAACTTTTTGATCATGCCCGGGCTTGGACTGATAGGGTTTCTTTATATTCATCTTCAAATAGTCTGCTATCTACCCAAAATAATATTAATATCATAGTAGCTATATTTAATATTTACCATTTGCTTCCCAATTCTGCTAATCGATTTATGGAGGATTTAATTCAATTGTGCGTTACTATTGAAGATTATTTGCGAAGAATACAATTATCACCGTTTCGCATTCCTTTAGGCTTATACTGCAATAAATATGCAGAGGATTCATTTGCATTTTTTTCTTCAAGATTATCTGATAGAAAATTTGGCCAATTATTTACTAGTTTAGTTGATCAAGCAGATAATTCTGACTTAAGAAATTTGGTTAGGGATCGCATGTCTGACCTTGAAAATATTGCTTTTGCAATTGAAAATAAAGAATTAAAAGTTAATGCAATTTTGACCTTTATTCAACTATTTAAGGTTTTAAGTAGTTATGATTCTGATTGGTTATTAAATAATAAAGAACTATTAACAAAAAAGTTGTTAAACTCTGTCCCATCTATCAAAGGTGTTAAAGATAGTGTTCCACTTACTTCTCCTTTACATATGTCTGTCAAAATTGGCTTTTTAAGTCTACATGGGATATTGGTATCTTATATGAGTATAAATCCCAATGACTATGACGTACTTTTTAACCTTTTAGATATAATTGCTAACGGATTTATGCCGATGACACCAATATTACAATATTTTATTTTTGATTCTATTGTGAAATCGGAAAATTATGAAAAGCGGAAAAAATATTTATTCAGATCCATTGAATTTGTAGGCAATAAAGTTGCTTGTTTAAGTTCTAAAATTTTGATTTTTAGGCAAATAGTAAATCCTGTTTTAGTTCATGAAGCTGAACTTGTGGGAAATCTTGATAAGCTTTTAGAAGACGCCGATCAAGTTGGAAATCATGAGAATGATACAAATTGGATAGATAAAGTGCATAATTTAATATGGAAGAATCCAGTACAAGATTCAGATGATAATTCAGAGGGTAGTATAGATCAATATCGCTTTGAACTTTTACAGATGACTGCAACGTTAATAAAGTTTGGATCCACATCAATTGCAGATACAAGAAAAGATATTATTAAATTCTCGTGGAATTTTATAAAACTTGAAGATGTAATATCGAAAAAGTCTGTTTACGAAGTAATTGCATATTTTATTGCCTCTTATGAAACGCCATCTAAGATAGTTGTACAAATCTATGTGGCTTTATTAAAAGCACAACATAATGAAGGCAAAATATTAGTGAGACGAGCATTGGATATACTGGCTCCTCATTTACCTTCAAGGATTGAATCTTCTATGTGGGCTAAGTGGCCTAGGCGAGTTTTAGCAGAAGATGGGCATAATCCTCATCAAGTCACGAATGTTTATCTTTTCATAGTAAGGCATGCTGATCTTTTTTTTGAGTCAAGGGAGCATTTTTGCCCTCTTATTATTAATGCTATACCAAAATTAGGATTTTTGAATGGCTCACCTTCTGATCATGCTACAGAAAACCAAATTTTATCGATTGATTTAGCAGAACTCATTCTAAAATGGGAATCTAAACGGAAAGAGTTAATTTTAGCTCGACCAAAGCACAAAATCTCCAACACAGATGTTCAAAATGAATCAAGCGGCAAGCCAAATGACAAGTCTAATGACAAACCAGGCGACAAACTAGATAAAAAGCTAGATGATAAATTAGATAAAAGGTCTTATGATAAATCAAATAAAAAGCCAAACGATAAATCAGATAAAAAGACAGGCGAAAAGCTAAATGAAAATCCAAATGACAAGGTAGATGTCAAGTCAGATAACAAACTGGAAAATACGTCAGATAATAAGCAAGACAGTAAGACAAGTGATAAGTTAGACGAAAAGGTAAATATTAAACTAGAAGACAAACCTAGTGACAAACCAGATGACAAACCAGACGACAAACCAGACGACAAACCAGACGATAAACTAGATGGCAAATCAGATGGCAAACCAGATGACAAGCAAAATGACAAACCAAGTTACAAGCCAAACAACAAGTCAGACGAAAAGCCAAGTAATAAGGACAGTGATATAAATGCACCAGATGTCTCGGTCAATCCTTTAAAGCGAAAAGCACATAATTTAGATGATACGGCTCTAGAGCAAAGGGAATTAGATTATCAACTCCCTTTTCAATTAAAGGAAGCTTTAATTACATATTTAATTCGATTTGTTTGTGTTTCAACTAAAAATGTTTTGGAGGTACCACTTATTAAACGAGTTCTGGATTTATTATCAAAATTTCTTTCCTCAGACTATTGGCCTGATGTGAATGTTCGTTTAAGCTTTTTTGAGCGAACTCTTGTTGCTTCTGATCATAATGAGCTTAACATTGTCCCTGTTATTAATGCTTTAGAAGTTGTTAATATTACATTACAAAGAAAACACGAAGGATGGATTTTAGCTTCTCTAGAACAACTAGAGAAATTATTAGAGAAATGTATAAAGTCTGAGTACGTAAAAGTTCAAGAATCATTGCATCGTGTTCTTTCTTGTATTTTGAAAAATGTTGTTGATGTCAAGGGAAAGGATGGAGAGACACCAGAGTCTGTAACTCATTTTATTTCGATGATTACAAATGTAATACAGGAAAATCTAGCTTCTGCTCCTGCATTATCTTCTAACGCAACCATGGCTATACAGGATACTGCCAATAATATTAAATTATTAGCTCCTAGTATTTTATTAGCGTGGACTTTAATACAATATAAACCTGCTGCAATTAACCCTGTTTTACCTTTATTGATGAAGGCATTTGGTAGACTTTGCAAGGAATACTTATTAGTATTGCAACAAGCAGTTCAACAAACGCATGCAATTCAACATTCTGGAAGCCATCAACAAGCCTCAAATGGTGCAAATGACAATAATGTGGTCAATATTGGGGAAGAGAATTACAAAATTTTACTATCGCTTTTAGGAAAGTTAATTGACATTGGTCAAGCAAGAATATCAATATTAGAGGACTTAAGGCGGACCTATCTAAGTGTTATAGAAAGATTAGTTGAAAGATGTAATGATATTGATTTATGTTTTAAACTGTTGGAAATTGCAAGGCAATGGATATTTGGAAAAAAGGATTTGTTTCCTACCATTAAAGAGAAGACAACAATACTTACTAAAATGATTATGTTTGAAACTCGTGATAACGTTGAGTTGAAACGAAGTTATTATAGACTTGTTACTGATATATATGAAGATACTTCATTATTAAGAACAGATCTAACTGTTCGAATGGAGCAAGCGTTTTTAATTGGTACAAAAATTGACGTACCTGACATAAGATCAAGGCTATTGAAGATTTTAAGTGATTCCATAGATCCTAACATTTGGAAAAGATTGTTATATATAATCAGAGATCAGAGTTGGGAAAGTATAGGTGATTCATTGTGGTTAAATCAAGCATTGCAGCTTTTATATGGTTCTGTAGACGAAAAGAATCCGATATCTTTACAGTCAGTTGATTTTAAGATTTTATCCTTTGGAATGAATAAAAATATGTATCCTGAATTAAAAGACAGTGCTAAGGTTGATATTGATATTGATATGGATGACACTGACATGGAAAAGCTTTTGGAACGTCAACAAGCATTTAATAAAAATATATCTGAAATAACTGCAAGTGAATTACTTAAACCATTGACAGAATTACAATATCACAATCCGGAAGCAGTTAGAGTTGCTTGGCTCTCGTTTTTCCCTACTATCGCATCTTCTATTAATAAAAGAGATAATAGAGAATTATTTAGGTCACTGTTACAATTCCTTTCAAAGGACTATCATAATCGTCAAATGAACAAACGGCCAAATGTAATACAAATTATTTTGGAAGGGTTTTCCAGATGTGGGGCACATATGAAACTTCCTCCACATTTAGTCAAGTTTTTAGGACAAGCATTTGATGGATGGTATAGTTCGATTCATATACTTGAAGTTAACAAAACAGAAGTTGAGAGTGAAAATCAAGCTATAAAATATGCCAACATTGATGCGCTTACAGAGATATATGCATCACTTAATGAAGATGATATGTTTTATGGGTTATGGCGTCGTCGATGTGAGTATGTAGAAACTAATATTGCCCTCTCTTATGAGCAAATTGGAATTTGGGATAAAGCTCAGCAAATGTATGAAAGTGCTCAGATTAAAGCACGAAGTGGTGCTTTACCATATAGTGAGGAGGAATATTCTTTATGGGAAGATCATTGGATTCTTTGTGAGAAAAAATTACAACAGTGGGATATTTTAACTGAAATTGCAAAGCATGAAGGGTTCACTGATTTACTACTTGAATGTGCTTGGAGGATGGCAGATTGGACTGCAGATAGAGTACCACTTGAGCAGTCGATTAAGAGTGTAATGGATGTTCCAACTCCTCGACGACAAGTATTTGAATCTTTTATGATACTTCAAAAATGCTCTCAAAAATTAGAAAATATTAGTGACTTATCCAAATGCTGTGATGAGGGAATGCAACTTTCTATGCGTAAATGGCATACACTTCCTTCAAGAATAACACCTGCCCATATTCCTTTACTCGGTATATTTCAACAATATGTGGAATTGATGGAAGCTAGCCAAATATATACTAGTCTTGCTTCAACAAATGTTCAAAATATGGAAGCTAAATCCCATGATCTGAGGAGTATTTTACAAGCATGGAGAGAGCGACTACCGAATGTTTGGGATGATATAAATTTATGGAGTGATTTAGTTACTTGGCGTCAAAATGTATTTTCAGTTATTAACAAAGTTTATATGCCATTATTGACTAGTTTACAAAACTCAGGATTAAATAATTCTATTACTAATTCACACGCATATAGAGGTCATCACGAAATAGCATGGATAGTAAATAGGTTTGCACATGTGGCACGGTTACATGATATACCTAAAGTTTGTATTGATCAATTAACTAAGATTTATACTCTTCCAAATATTGAAATTCAAGAAGCATTCCTTAAATTAAGAGAACAAGCAAAATGCCATTACCAAAACCCCAATGAACTCAACACAGGGCTAGAGGTTATTAGTAATACTAATTTATTATATTTTGGAGCTCCGCAGAAGGCAGAATTTTTTACTTTAAAGGGAATGTTCCTTGCAAAATTAAATTTATTAAACGATGCTAACCAGTCATTTGCTACAGCAGTGCAAATGGATCTTCATCTTCCAAAAGCTTGGGCAGAATGGGGGTATTTTAATGACAAAAGTTTTAAAGAAAATCCCAAGGATTTAAGTTATGCATCTAGCGCTATTAGTTGTTATCTTCAAGCTGCTGGATTATATAAAAATGGAAAGGCTCGTAAATTACTTGGAAGAATTTTATGGTTAGTTGGCTTGGATGATTCTTCTCATATACTTGCTAACGCATTTGAAAGCTATCGTGGGGATGTTCCAATATGGTATTGGGTTACATATATTCCTCAGTTGCTTACATCTTTATCTCACCATGAGGCTCGTATTGCTCGCCAGATACTGATTAAGATGGCAAAGAGCTATCCACAAGCATTACATTTTCAATTGCGCACAACTAAGGAAGATTATGCAGTGATTAAAGCCAAAGCTGCACGTGCGGCACAAGATGCTGCCAATAGAAATGCTAAAACAGAGAATGGAACTCCTATTCAGAAAGCTGCAACGTTAAATAAACCTGCTGGGACAGCAAATGAAAATGAAAATACCCCGGTTACTGATAGTGCTAATGTCTCTAATAACCTCCCTGTATTTGGGCCTAAGACACAGGAAGCAGCGCAAGCTGTGGGATCACCAGCATTGCAAAATAATTCTGGGACTTCTACTACAAATAATAACGTTACTGAGCCTAATGATTCTGACACCACTAATAACTCTAATGTAAAGAATTCTACTCAACCAAATCTGGCGACAGGTCAAATATATTCTACTCCTGGACAAAATAATGGCACTCTTAATAATCCTCCAAATATTTCTACTAACCCAACAGAAAATGTTAATAATCCATTCCCAATTGGTCATAATGTTATTCGACAACCTTGGGAATATGTAGATGAAATTATGGGTATTTTAAAAACTGCATATCCATTATTGGCACTTTCACTTGAAACTATGGTGGATCAAATATATCAACGGTTTAAGATACTTGCAGAAGAGGAAGCTTATCGATTATTAGTTGCGTTGCATAATGATGCAGTTCTTCAATTAAGTGGAATTTCATTTATTAAAGAAGATCCACAACTTTCCCAATTAAGAGAGGACAATTTACTTAAATTTGCAAATAATGTTCTTCCTGGTTATATGAAGAATAAATTTTTGAAAGATTTTGTAAACGATCAACCGACTTATAATACATACTTTACTAAACTTCGAAAATGGCGTGATAGTGTTGGAGAAATTTTAGATAGAAGGAAAAGAACAATTGAACTAGAATCTTTGAGTGCTCATTTATCAGAGTTTCATTATCAAAAATTTGAAGAAGTTGAAATACCAGGTCAATATCTACTTTTGAAGGATAATAATGTACATTTTATAAAAATTGCACGATTCATGCCAGAAGTTAGATTAGTAAGGATGTATAATCTTTGGTGTAGAAGAATTACTATTCAAGGACATGATGGTTCATTGCATCCATTTGCAGTTCAATATCCATCAGCTAGACATTGTCGTCGTGAAGAGAGAATAATACAATTATTAAGGATTTTAAATGGAATTTTAACACATAAAGTTAGGTCTAGAAGGCGAAATATGTGTTTTACATTATCATGTGCAGTTCCACTTTCACCTCACATTCGACTTATTCAAGATGAGGATAGTCATATTTCAATGCAAACTATTTATGAAGATTGGTGTCGGAGTAATAAAAAATATAAAGAAGATCCAATTTTATTTAGTATTCAAAAATTCCGTAGTGCTATGGATTCTTCAGAACCAAATCATGATGTTGCTAGTGTTAAAATGGAAATTATGCATGCAATTCAAACTAATATGGTTCCAAATAATATTCTTTATGATCATTTCATAAGTACCTACAAGACATACGAAGACTTTTGGTTATTTAGAAAGCAATTTTCATATCAATATGCAAGTGTTACATTTATATCATTTATGCTTTGTATCAATTATAGATATCCACATAAGGTAATAATGGATTATAATTCAGGAAATGTTTGGGCTACAGATATGCTTCCATCTCTTATACAGCATAACCAAGCACCTGCATTTCAAAATCCGGAAAGGGTGCCATTTAGATTAACACCAAATTTACAAACATTAATGGGACCTACTTGTTTAGAAGGTATTTTCTCTTCTTCAGTAATGATAATTGCAAAGTGTCTTTCTGAAAATGATTTTGATTTAGAACAATATCTCAGTTTATTTGTTAGAGATGAGGTTATAACATGGTATACTCAACAAAGAAGACCTTCTGTTCAAGGTTCCAATCTTCGAGATATTGTTAGGTTTAATATTGAAATAATTGTTAAAAGAACTTCATCTTTGTCACAAGTTAATTCTAACAAATTACCTGCTAATCAAACAATTATTGATTTAATTTCTAAAGCTGTCAGTCCAAGGGATTTAGCGTTAACTGACAATTTATATATGGCTTACTATTAAGGGTGAAGATGACAAAAAAGCTATAAACAATGAAAAGAAATAAAAAACTAAAATATATTACTAAAACATAATTAATGTATTATTATTGCATATCAAACTCTTTGATCTATTTACAAAAGTCATTCACACGCACATAAAGTGGAGTGTACTATAAAAGTTTACTTTAAATTCAAAAGCAATTATTACTGTTTACTGTTTTTTTTTTTTTACTTGCTGTTATTAATTCATTTCATTTTATAATTTTATTATAATATTTACATCTCATTTAAACGTTTATATTGATTTTTATATTAACATATATAATAAAAAATACATAACTTTATAATAAAAATAATAATTAAAATAATAAATAACAATAATAATAAAAATAAAAATAATAAAAAATAATCAAAGAAATCTATAATCAAATTTTAAATATAAAAAAAAAAAATGTTTTCAACTTTTAAATATAAAAGGAAGAATGTTTTCAATTTCATAAATAGAATTCACTTGATCTGATCCAGCAATACTTTGTGAAGGAATTTCTGGAGGTTCAACGAGTTGGATTGTAGTTTTCCAACCGAATGTTTTACCTGATTTTACATTCACTAGCATATTAGAGATGTATTTATTACTGTGTATATGGAAAATTCAACTTACTGTAACTATCATCGATAAAATGACATTTTTTTACATCCTGTATGCCAGCTTCATTCATAGCTAGGATAATTAATATAATAATTAATATAGAAGAATATAATACAATATATGCAAATATATACATTATAATAATACTCACCTTTTTGAAACATCTCATGTTGAGGTTTACATAGTAGAACTTTTTCTGAATAATCACAATACGTAAGACCTTCGAATAAATCATCGACTCCTAGGATTTTTACAACACGCCTAGAAGTTAATATGAATATATGTACATAAAAGATAAAAAATAAAAAATAAAAATAAAAAGTAAAAAGTAAAAAGTAAATAA